>JAZKJV010006109.1:0-302712 GCA_037367405.1 Ottelia alismoides
TGTCATTCTTCATCTTTGGCCACCAGAAGTTCTGTTGCAGATCTTTGTACATTTTTGTTGTGCCTGAATGAATAATGTACATCGATCTGTGCGCTTCATCCAGAATCTCCTGCCTCAAGTCGATATCACTTGAAATCCATAATCTATTGCGGTACCTTATGGCTCTATCCATTACGATGGTGAAATCAGAACCTTCTTTCGTGGGTGCTTCAATAAATTTAGGAAGATCATCATCTACATTTTGTGCAGTCAAGATCTTTCTAATTATCTATGGTTGAATCATGAGTGCTGCAAAAGATATCTTTCTCGATTCGCTCAAGAAAGGCTTCCAATCTTCAAAATCCTTCATCATTTTCCAATGAAGTTTTAAATTAGACAGTTTACCTTCCCATTTTCTACTTAACGATATTTATTTTTCCTGGATGGTAACTGATGGTAAAGTCATAATCTTTTAGGAACTCTAGCTGGTGTCGCTGCTTCAAATTAAGTACCTTCTGAGAGAAAATGGTATTTAAGGCTCTTATGGTCACTGAGCACCTTATACTATTCACCGTAGAGGTAATGACGCCAGATTTTTAGAGCAAAGACTACCGCTGCTAACTCTAAATCATGAGTTGGGTAGTTCCTTTCTTGCGGTTTTAGCTGTTGTGAGGCATAATCAATGACTGTCTCATTCTACATAAGGATACATCTGAGTCCCGTGCCTGATGCGTCAGTATACACCACGAAGCCTCCACTGTCTGATGGTAAAGCTAAGATTGGAGTTGTAGTCAATCTCTGCTTCAATTCTTGAAAGCTCTATTCACAATCCTCAGACCATATAAACTTCACATCCTTTCAAGTGAGCTTTATTAATTGTAGTGATATCCTTGAGAAATTCTGAATAAATCACCGATAATAACCAGCTAAGACAAGAAAACTACAGATCTCAGAAACATTTTTAGGTTGTCTCCAATTCATCACGCTTCTACCTTGGTTGGATCTACCTCAATGCCATCCTTAGATACCACATGATCGAGGAATGCGACTCTATCCAACCAAAAATCACATTTGGAAAATTTTTTATAAAGCTGGAGTTGTCTTAAGATTTCGAATACAATATGTAAATGTACTCGATGCTACTCCGGATCATATGAATATATCAATATATCATCCACAAACACGATGACAAACTTATGATGGTATTCTCGGAATACCCTATTCATTAGTTTTATAAAAGTTGCAGGAGCATTAGTAAGACCAAATGGCATGACCAAGAATTCATAATGACCATACCTTGTCCTGAAAGCTGTTTTTGGTATATCATCCTCTTTTATCCGTAGTAGATGGTAACCCGTACACAGATCGATTTTTGAGAAAACTATGGCTCCATGCAATTGATCGAATAAGTCATCAATGCGAGGTAACGGGTATCTATTCTTTACGGTAACTTTGTTTAGTCCTCGATAATCAATGCAGAGTCTAAGTGACTCATCTTTCTTTTTCACAAAAAGGACGGGTGCTCCCTACAGGGAAACACTGGGATATAAAAATCACTTATCCAGTTGTTCTTGTAACTGCTTCTTTAGCTCGTCAAGTTCTGCAGGTGCCATTCTATACGGAGCTTTGGAAATCGGAGCCATTCCTGGGATGACATTAATTGAGAAATCAACCTCTCTATGAGGAAGGGTAGTACATGAAGATCGCCTGGGAAGACATCGGCAAAATTTCTGACCACATCTAAGTCTTCAAGACGTGTATGTGATGATTCAGTTCTAATTATACTAGCTAGTAGTTGGCTTGCTTGTAAAGATGAGATGACCAACTTCCCACTCTTACATGTACCACGAATCACTATCTCCTCTTGGTTTGGTCTACTCAAGATCACCTTCTTTTCTCGACAATAGACCGTTGCATCACTCCCATAACTAATCCATTCCCAAGATGACATCATAGGTTGTGATGGGCAATAATATCAAATTAGTAGTGAGGGTGTCTTCTCTTATCAAAATAGGTACGTACTTTAAGTACAACCCGTGGCAATAATATCACCCTTTGGTGAAGAAACTGTAAGTGCGTATGGAAGCTCAACAGCTTCTAACGTTAACTTTCTCGCAAGTGACTGGAGTTTCTGAAAAGTGAATCCCCTTGCATGAAGTCCACCGGTCTTTTTCGTTGTCCCGCAGGTGAAATGTCCTAAAAATTACTTTTTTCTTGGGACAATCAGTTGCCTCAAATGTCAACTCCATCTCTCTTAGCCAATGCCCGGCTTTTTCCAGCTCATTCTTACCCTTGAAAGTGGGTGGATCATGCCGAATGAAGGTTTTTAGAGTCAATCGTCCCGAGTTAGACGCCTGACTCTTCTGTTGCTGGGCCATTAGTGTCATTAACTCCAACATCTGCTTCTGCATACCCATAACGGCCTCTTAGCTCGTCGATGATTCACAGTCTCCATTGGTTTCAATTGCACGATAAGGAACCATCTGATTCAAAAATTGACAAGGTCAATGAGTCGTGATACTAAATATATCTCCCTCTCTATATTAAAATCTTAGATCACTAAGAATTGTGGATATCCTATGCCCAAATGAACTCCACCTCTGATATCATTTGTAACGGAATGGATCGTGAAAATCGACGGAAGCTTCCAATAGTTGATCGCACGACCGAACCGTTACCAAAAATAAATAAATGGCATACAACGAACAGAAATAATATCAATTCCAACAAAGTCTAATCAACCAAAAGTTCCACTATAAAAACTCTAAATTGGAGAAATTTTGAAAAAAGCTAAAATAACATCTCAAAGGTGCATGTGGGAATACCGATATCCCCCAGATCTTCACAAGCTGAATCGTACCACGTCAGGGATCTCAACGAGTCCGTAGCACTATCCTTAAAATGAACTCAACCCTGTTTGTCACCTGAAATTGACAAACATAAATTTTCATGAGCCTAATGTCCAGTATGCATCGGGGTCCATGCATGAGTATTCTAACGGTCCTTGATCCATTAGAAATAATGTACTTAGATTTTTATGCATACGCATCATTTCATGCCTAGATATTTCCCATGCATGTTTAAGTTCGATCCCTATCATGTATAATTTGGCTTCTTTCAGAAACATGGATATGCGTGTAAAATATGTAAATTGCATAAGTAGGTATGACAACCATTCATTGTCGCTTGTGGGCATATTTCATAAAATACCTAGCAAATTACATACTTATTAAATTATATAAACCACTTTACATATTAGCCCCCACGACTTTAATGGTTTAACGTTCTTTAAAACAATCTTGTATAACATTAATGGTTCATTCTCTTATTAAACCATTTCTTGTATATTTCTTGATGGTTTACCCTTATAAACCACTTGCTTGTATAACATTTATTTACGTATCTTGTTGTACGTTTTCAACTGCTGGCACTTGCAATACATGACATGACATTACAGTGTAGATACAACTGTAGAGGACTTAGCTTTTGTCTCTATGGTTCCTTGCAACCATATGCCCCTTGTGGCGTTGCCCCTTGCGGCTAACACGGCCCCTTGCGATCGTTTATGTGACTCTTTATGAGTCCGTGCCTTAAATCTTAATTAGTTTTCTTTCTTCTTGGTAGAGTTAAACCACATGTTTTATGCTCTCTTTTTTTTCTTCATTACTCTAATAGATTGGTACTAATACATCCACACATGTAGACTAATATTACACCCCATCATCATTTCATTGAACACATACTTATAGGGCATATAATATATATTAACTTATTCCAATGGAGTTCACATAAAAAACTTACACGTTATAAACGAAGTATCTTATTCATACAATATTTACTTGAAACAGAGTGTAATTGATTGACAATATCCAAAACCATCGATATACACATCTTTCTTAATATACATTGGTTAATCTTCTTAACATCATTTCCATTTCCCCCTTTAAAGTTCACATCTTCTATACTAATTAACGAATGCAACCAAAATGTCTTTTAATAAAGGAGAAAAATAGCCCATTAAGTACGCATGTGAAATAATGACTCCTAACATATTGCTTAATAAAATTCTCAGTATGATGGTCTAAATAACTACGTTAGCACTATTCCAAATATTTAGATAGAGTGTCTACTATATGATAATTTTAACAACAGATAGAATTATCAAAGACTTGATTCTATACACCAATCTAACTTATCATTTGGATGTTAACTAGTGAAAACATGTGTATAATGGAATTTAATTTTCATGCTTGCGATGGTTGGCTGATATAACAGTTTTTGACTCACATATTTATTGTGCTGTTATAAATGAATATGAAAAAACTCAAAATTTGCTAATCACTTATTCAAAAGTTTCAATATTAATGGGAGGTTTGCAAAAATTTTGGTTTAAGTGAAAACATTATGTTTATATTAAGAGTGATCCGGTAGCATCCAAAGTTGCAGATAGAACACTCTCAAAGGAATGGTGGTAGATTCATATGTATGCAAAAATGGAATGGATATAGGTATCTACGTCAAATCCTAAGACCACTGAAAATACTTGTTTAATCTCTTTATTTCAAAGCATAGATAAGATAATGACTACTCCAATGCTTAAGTCATTTTTTCATGATTGCTGAAATTGATCCAGAATGTGTATTTGATTCGATCTAAAGTTGGCATTCAAGAATTTTCCTAATGATCCTACGAATCCGACACAAACGTGCATATATCGTATCTCTGATATACTAATCCTAAAGCCGATACATACCTCGAATCCAATGCTTAACTCTAACTGTTGCAAGCGTCACGTCTCCTTCCGATCACGAATCCACGTCCTCCTCCTCCTCCGATCGGACGTCGCCGTCACCTGCGACGCAGGGCGAATCCCTTGTAAAGCCTTCTCTCTAAACCACTCTCTAACTCTCTCTCTCTCTCTCTCTAAAATTCACAAATTTTGGGGAAAGATAACTTGAGGGTTTATGGGAGAGGCTTTTATGGTTAACTAAAAAAAGAGATTTAATTTGTTAATCAAATCCATTTAATTTGAGCCATCCGTTTGAAATTTTTTTCCTAACAAATAGCAGGCCGTTACACCATGTGCTTTCGACCATCAGAGTCAACAGTTCTCTGTAAAGCCATGAACTGCAACAACCCAAGTAGCTTATGTTGTCGCCTATCTTTAGCTTCTTCAAAGAGTTTAACCAAGCAGAGGTTTGTCAAGTGGAGAGCCATCATAAGTTGGGTTTGGTGCAGCAATTGATCCTCAGGCACTGGCCCTTTCAAATGTAGATTGTTGTAGCCTGTCAGCTTCCTCGAAAATGTTGAATTTGGCATTTTCTTCAACAATAAGATTTTCAACCCACGAACCATCAATTGCTAGATTTGATGCAGCAGGATCATCAGCAACAGACGCTTTTGTATTCTCTGCTTTTGCTTCAGAAATCATAAGGATGTCTGCAGCTTCAATATATCTTGATTCAGCTAGGATAATCGGCTGCACCAGAAACTACTTTAGATGTAAAAGTATCAGCACACTTCTTTAGTTCTCACCATGATGTCTGTTTTTGGAAAGTTGAGTGAATTTCTTCTGCCATTTGTAAAAATGTATCTCTTGTTTTGATAACTCTATCACATTCCTGTTTCAGCACTTCTTTAGAAACCAATCACCAATGTATTTGAAGCATTTGTCCCTAATTCCAAGGTCATATGCCTGGCCTTTTCCAACAGACCTTCTCGTCTCTCAAAATATGATTCAAGTCTGAACAAGATGATCCACCTTTGCTCTTCGGCCTTTCTTCTTTAATCTTTCTTGCCTCATATAAATCACTAATGGCAGACCTCTATTTAACAATCTCAAGATCTAATTCTCCTTTGATAGTCTACCCTGCTTAAAACATTGAATTAGATGCTTGAATCTTTTACTCTTGTCTTCAAAAATCTCCTCACAATTGCTACCATCCATCACTCGCACATTTTATCAGACATGTTGCGTGCTTCAACCGCCTTGGACATAGTGCTTCAATTCTTATGGTTTTGAACAGTCGCAGACCTGAACAAAAAAAAAGCATCAACTGAAAGGATCCTTTGTCTTCAACAAGGTGACCACTGAGGAGGTTTGAAAGGAGGTCCAAGAGCCCTAAATCGCTTCTCCCAACTGGCCTTGATCGTCCAGCATAGGAATGAGCTTTTCAAGTCGTGCGTTGGCAGAAATACTAAAGCCCAGCAAGCGTATGACCATTAAAGCAGTAAAGGCCCAAAGAAAGTTCCAAAAGAAGTGTCGCCTAGGTCTGTTTCCTTAAGGCCAACTCCTGGATATCAAAATGAAATATAAGGTAAAATTAACACAAATAGAAGATCTAACATGGGGATAGGAATTTAGCTGTTTTGCGAACATCCAAAGATGTGTGCACTTTCCTATCTCCTGGCCCTTGCCAAGATCCATAGTGCCTACTTCTGTGCACACATCCATAGATGTATGCACTTCCTTCCTCCTTAGCCAAGACCCAATCTTCATATCTTCAACAAACTTCAGGATAGCTTTTCCATGAGCTGTAAGTAATGAAGGCCAGATGTAGCATAAAGTGGCTTAATAATGAGGAGTTAGCAAATCAGACACGGAAAAGGAACACATTTTTTTATGTGTGCACTTCCCTTCTCCTATGTAAATATACTGGTATTCATTAAGAAGTCTTAAGCAAGCATCTGGATGTCAAAATACAAAGATCCAGTCCTCAGAAAAAGCCAATGGAGTTGCACCTAAGGAACTGCAAATTAAGTTATGCAAGATTTAGAAAAGATACGCAATGAAAAGACGAATATAAAGATAAAAAAGGAAAATGGACTTAGCTTTGATGCTTGCTCTTACCTCCTCCAGTGCTAAGATCCAATCCTCATTAAAACAAGTTCCTAGCATCTTCTACAGAACTCAGCAAGGATTATTTAAATCTGACAAAAAGAAGATTATTTTTCTCTAGAATGTAACTGCCAACAGCCCCCTTGGGTAAATTGATGCTTCTGATCATAATATTATCAGATCTATCTTGGATACCTTTGTTTGCTAAAGCATCTTCTACTGAGTTAGCTTCCCGAAGATATGAGTAACATGACTGATAAGGTCTTTAGACTGCATAAGCACCGTCCATTTTTATAGATTGCTTATGTTACAGTGGTCTGCATTTATCATTTTTGCAAGTACTCCAAAATCGTTTTCTAGCCAAATGTGATTGAGATTCTTCTCTTTGCAAATTCTCAACCCAATAAATGCTGCTCATAGTTTAGCGTCTATGTTAGTAGCAGGGCCTAATTATCAGGAGAATCCAAAAAGAAAATCACTTTTGTGGTCTCTTAGGTTACCTCCCCACCCGTTATAAAAGGATTCCCTTAGAAGCACTATCAGTGTTCAGCTTCAAGATTCCCAGAATAGGTTTTTTCCAATGGATTATCTTCCATTTTTTCACAGCTTTCAGTATTAAAGCCGAAACTAGTCATCAACCTCTTCTCAGTATGATTATTTATGTATCTTGAACAAACCATGCTGATAAGGGTTATGGTATCAAACTGTAATTTCTCAAGGAGGAACCATAAAGAAGTATAATCATTGTCAACAAACCTGCTTTTGTTTCTTTCCACCTAGATCCCCTCAAAGAAGTCAAGCAACGAATCCACCTCTGGCGTTTTAGAAGTCTGGTTCTCCACCAAGATCTTCCACTACCCAAAATGCTCTACCAAGTCCAACTTCAGAGTGCATGCACCTTGCTCTCTCTAGAAGCATCTTGTTCTTCAAATCAATTTTCTATGGCGTATCTTTGACGGTATGGTGTCTCACAACACCCTTTTCCTTGCAAAATTCATTGAACTTTGACGAACAAAAATCCAGCCCGTTATCTCTGCATAGACGCTTCACCTTCTTAGTAGTCTAGTCCTCCACCAAGATTTTCCACTGCATGAAGGTCTGAAATGCCTGGTTATTATACTTCATCATGTATACCCAAGACATCCTGTAGTAATCGTCAATAATAGATAGAAAATATATGACACCTCCCAAAGATTGGACCCAGAAAGGGCCCCAATGATCAGCATGGATGTAGTCAAGTATCTCCTTTGTCCTATGAATAGCTTTATTGAATTGCTCCATGTATTGCTTCCCAAACACACAATGCTCACCGAACTTTAGCTTGGATCCCTTGACATCCCAGATACAACTCTTTGTCTGAGGATATTCATTCCCATCTAACTCATGTGCCCCAACCGCATATGCCACAATTTTGAATCTGATTTTATGGCTTGGTATGCCTCTATACCATAACCCGTGACTATATTCTCATGCATGACGTATAAGGTGTTCTGCCTATTTCCCTTTATGACAACCACCTCGGTTTTGGCAACCTGCATTGATACCCCTTCTACACTATACATATACCCTTTAGAGTCCAAGACTCCAAGGGATATCATATTCTTTCTCAGACAAAGAATATGTCGTACTTCTATCCAAGGTTACAAAAGTCGGTAGTCGGTACTCGGTCGGACGGTTACTTACTAAGGATTAATCGACAGTCAGGAGACTAAATAGATTTAGTCGAGTATTAATCAGTTTTGAATTTTTTATGCTTTTAAATACATAAAATATTTTTTTAAGATATACTCAATCATACATTTGCATAGATTTAGCAATTTTCAAAGTTATAACAACTAAAAAAGAAGCAATCGAAAGAAAAGAAGGAAAAAAGCAAGTTAAGAACAAATGTTGGCTACTTAACATTAGCTAATGTTTACAAATAGATATATGTCAAAACAAAATCTAAGATTATATCATGAAAATCTGGCATTATAGCATGAAAATCCAGCTACTTTCTTTTTTTACCAATTTTAGCTATCATTTTAGAGAAAACATACGGGATTATAACATGAAAATCTGACATGCATGATAACAATGACATGATAACAACCATGGACTCAAATTTCAACGAAATTCGGTCGAATTTCTGTCGAATATCGATATCCAGTCGAAATCGGAATTCGACCGAAATGGCCGAAATGACTGAAATATGGGGATCCTAGTACAAAAAATGACCGAAATGACCGAAATTCCACCGAAATTCCATCGAAATTTTGTTTTGGTCGATACCAAAATGGTGACCGAAACCGACATTTAGGACCTTGATAACAACAATGGCAATAAAAATGGCATAATATCATGAAAGTCTAGAGTGATGGCATGAAAATTTTACCAAGCACTATACCATACAAATAACAAATCAAATCCACACCTATCATATAAAATCCACATGATAAAAGTGGATAAAAATGAAAAATGGATTGAAGGAGGTGAAAATGTTGGAAACCCTAACCTTTAGAGTTGGTGATGCTGGCTGGTGCAGGAGAAGAGGAGCGTCGAGCAACCATAAGAGGTGCAACGAATGGTGGAGGTGGAGATCGAAGGTGCAATGACCGAAGGAGGTGGCGATCGGAGGAGCGGCAATGCGATCGCCTAGAGAGGGTTCAAAGAGCTGGGTATCGGGTTTTTTGAAGAGCTATGTAAGGAGTCGAAGAGCCAGACAATAACCTAAATCCCTAACTCGAATCGGGTACCCGAATCCACTTGCAAAAGTTACCTGATTAGTCGGCTGACTAAAGGCCAATTATCCCTAACCGAGTCGGCCAGGCCACCGAGTCGCTTAATAGGACCGCCTAGTCAGCCTAGTCGGCTGATTTTTGCAAGCTGGCTTCTATCACTGTCCTCAAGACTCTATCACGCATCTTGATCTTCACAAAGTCGATCCTCCAATGACATTCTACATCACTTCCCATGACAAGATTTTCACCATTATCTTCTCATAGGTGCAAAACCAATCTTCATTGGGAGTCATATGATAAGAACACCCAGAATTAATCCATGTGGTATCTGTCATTTTTGATCAGTAACGATGAGAAACAGATCATCTTCAGAATCTGCACCTCTTTGGTTCATTGCAACAACCATGGTTTACCTTTCTTCTTTTGATAGTTCTCCAATGTCCAGGTTCGTATCATTAATTGTAGATATTCTTAGAATTATGATTCGTCGACTTGGACTTCTGCTTTCTTTTCTTCATGTAGCCAGAATTGGCATGCCTCTTTTCATGAGTCATAACGAAACTTGTAGCAATGGGGTCTTGCTTCTTGATAGTCATATGCCAAAGTTCACGCTTATACAAACTCCTGCAAACTTCCTCTAAGGTCATCTCTTATCTTCCAATATTAAAGAATGAACAAAATTCTCATACGATAGTGGGAGATAAACCAACACAATCAATGTAGCATCCTCATCTTCAATCTTAACTTATACGTATCTTAAATCCATCAATAATGTATTTAAGTGATTTAGATGTTCTTTAAGAGATGTACCTTCTTGCATACAGAGAGAGGACATATGTTGCTTTAACAACTTATTGGTCAGAGACATCGTCAGATACCGATTTTCAAGTCTTAGCCACAGATCGGTCATGAATATCTCATCAACGACCTTCCTGATAATCTCATCTGCTAAACAAATCATGATCGTTGAGTGTACCTTCTCTTCATGTACCACAAATTTGGCGGATTCAAGTGCCTTCGCCCTCTTGCGATCTAACAATGCCCAAATCAACCATTGCTTCAGAATGCATGCATCTTGATATGCTATAGAATGAATCCATTCCTCTTCATGAACTTCTCGATCTTCAGATTGTGCAACACCATATTGCTTGATGATCTTTACGGAATTCGTTGCTCTGATGCTAGTTTGTTATGAATCGCAGAAGTGGAACACATACGAATGATTAATCACACAAGCACATAGACACATGAATTTACAAGGTTAGGATATGTCCTTGGGCAGTGATTGGTTTTCACTATGTAAAGAAGGAAGAAAGTAAATAGGATCAGGATACATAGAGCCCTAACTAGACAAGAGTTATATACTACTTTTGTACAGACAAATCCTTGATACAAACATATCTATATACCGAATAGAAACAAAACCATTAACAAAATTTTACCATGTAGGGGAGTAGCACACCTGCTTCCCCTCTAGACCCCTCACAAGTTCGTTGATCGAGCATCGACACTCTCGTCTTATTGGGGTGTGTGATGAACCTCAGTTTCATCATCTTTATTTCCTATAATTAACCCCCTTGCTTAAAAGTTTGTCAATAAAACCCTGTTAATGCCCTATAATTAACAGAGTCCTAAATAAATTAAAAACCACAAAAAAATGACAAAGCAAAAATTCGTGGTATTTTTAGACTTAAAAATACCCTCAAAAATATTTCGTGTCTTCGTTTGATCTCTTTTCCAGTTTTGGTCAACATGAAACTTGTAGATCTCATCAAGATCTACAACTTTCATGTTTTGAGTTTTCTCAAATTCGGCCCTTATATGCCTCAAAAATCCAAAATACATTCGCAATAATTTGATTGGGCCACGTGGCCCGTTCTGGTGGCGCCACGGGGCCCCGCCTCTCTTGTCTCATCCGCCACCACCCCTGGCCGTTGGATCTCGCTTCAGATCCAACGGCCCCGCTGTGTCCACGTACCCGCCTTCTCCTAGCCATCAGATCACCCCCGCGCTTCATCCTCACCATCCCTTAGCGCCACGCCCACAGCTTGACACGTGGCGCGTTGTGCGCCCTTCGATTGCGCCCCGAATCTCTCATCTATGCCGCTCAACCCACTTATTCCCTCTGTCGTTCTATCACCTCCCACTCACCATCATCACCGTCCGCCGGCGCGCACACCCTAGCTTGCCACGTGGCGCTTCCATCCGCCACTGATCGCACCGCCCCAGATTTAATCCCATCCTCTCGTTCGCGCTTAGATCTCCACCGTTGGATCTCCAGATCCAACGGTCGGAGGTCATCGTCAACCTCCGATAGCCCTTCTCTCTCCCACGATTCACCGCACGAACACCTCGCCCCCTTCCTATTCTTTTGACCACCTCCGACTACCTCACACCTCTCCAACCACCTCTCGGTCCTTCCCACTCTTCCGACTCCCTCGCGCATCACTCCACTACCCACGACTCCCTTCCAGTCGCCCCACAGCTGCCCTCAAACCCACGTCGCCCACCACCACTTCCGCCGAGCTTCCCCTTCAAATACACCGCTACCACGCCCCTTCGCCGGTGTCCGCCTTTACATGGGGGTTCGCCCAGCCCTCCGCCACCTCCCTGTGACAGGGGGAGGTGGCTGGATTGAGCGAAGACGACGAGGCCCCTGGTGAGACCTTCCGCCGCTCAAAGCGGAGCTGCGGCGCCTCTTGGTGACCGCCGAGCTGCACGGAGCGGCTGGCCGTGTCCAGCGAAGACCCGGGGCTCGATTTGAGCCCCAGCCCAAGCCTTTCGACCCACCATTGCTCAGGTAAACTTCCTCTTCCTCCTTTGATTTTTCTTGTTTAATTTCGTTGATTAAATCAGGCCTCTCCGGCCGTTTTCACCCTCCGATGACCACTCACTTAGCTTCGCCTTCGTTCCCCCTTTTTCGCGCATCCTTCCGATCATCCTCCCCTCCTTCCGCAACCTTAATCCCCTCCGACCCACCTCCTCCGCCCTCGCGGCGGAGGAGCTCCGAGCTCCCATGTTCGCCGCCCCATACGAGCTCTCCATTTCGCTTCACTACGCACACACGAAGTTTTTGTCTGCTTCGGCTATTGGGCTAACTATGCAGGTCATCAAAACCGTCAATGACCGGAGCTCTCGCCGGAACACTCATCATCGACCTCGCCGTGCCCATCCGAGCTCCGACAAGCGACACCAATTGCTTCTGGTCCCTCCCCGAGCTCCGGGCTTCCTCGACGATCACTTAGGGAGCTCTGGGAAGGACCGATGTGCCAGATATGGAGCGGCGGAGGAGGGGGTCCTTCGCCGGAGCCTTGAATGCGCCACCAGCCTTCGGCCGAGGGAGAAGAGCAGCCACCGTTGGATGGTCCACCCCCAGTGACTATTCAACGGTCCAGAGGAGGCCATGCCATCGAGTTCATCGACCGTTGGATCCACAAGAACCAACGATTACTATGCCGCCACGTCGACACTCCAAGATCTCACTGCAGCCATCCGATCGTCACAATCGGATGGTCCATCGTCAACCACGTGTCTTCATCCAGAGCTCCCCCGAGCCTAGCGATCGAGCCCCAGGCTCTGACGCTCCCGAGCCTCCACCGAGCCTGCTAGAGCTTCGGACCACCCGAGCCTAGCCGAAGCAGCAACCAAGCCTCTGCCGAGCCTCCTTCCGAGCCTAGATAGCACGTGCATCGCACGTGTTAATCTGGGTAAATTGCAGAGCTACCCACGAACTTCTCCAAATTTGCAAAAAGCTCTCCGCGCGTTTGGTATATTTACAGGGAAGGCCTCAGAACTTATTTTATTTCCATTTTAGTCCTTCCCAGGGACCTTTTTGTAGTTATCATTTCATGTTTTCTTGCATTTATGCCCCTGTCTTCTTTTATGCATATCTTGAGCTATATAGCTCCAATCGAGTTGATTTCAGTTTCATTTTGAAGCTCTTCTCATTGTCTTTATTATGGCATGTTTTAATCTCAGATTTGACACTATGAACCGTGATGTATTATTTTAGCATCTAAGTGTCTTGTTTTATTTGTTTGCCCTGCCTACTTGCTTAATGAGTGTAGAATGCTTCTTAATGTTAACTCAGTTTAAATCGCATTTTTTTCTATGGCTCAAGTGACTATAATTTTGGGGCATATCATTCGCTTTTCATGTTCATCTATTTGCATTATAAAAATTGATAAAAAAATGCATGTTTATTTTAATGCATTATCTTGTCATGTGTTGTGTCTTTGCATGATTTTGACCTATAATTGCTTCAACTCTACGCTTAGTTAAACAAATAGAAGTCCAGATAATTAAAGAAAGGCTCGTGTCCCTGAGTTCGACCTTGGTTTCTTGCCAAGTAAAATAAATCACGATCACCTCATTTTGATTTATCATAGTATATCTTTAAATGAGTTGATCTCTTTGACGACCAAAATCGGCCCGACTGCTTCGACATTTCCAGGTACTAATTTAGCATTATTAAAGGGCCGATTTTGCGGTTCGTCAAATGGCACCGTTGCCGGGGACACGGCTCATTTCTTTTATTTTTTGGATTTTTGTTTGTTTAATTTGGTGTTCCTTTTTATAGGTCAAATAATCACATATTTTGCATATAAAAGTTTTTCTTCCTTATTTGATATCTAACTATTGTTTCTGTGGCAGGGCCCTTGATGGATCAAGGAGGCGAGGAGCAGGATGTCCCCCGCTGCAAGGAGCCGCAGGAGCATGCTTGGAGCAAATAAGGAAGATAAAAAAAAACGTGTCTCGCATTTTGTGTGTCGCATTTTTTTGCTTATAATAAACTCGTCTTTTACAGCGGTCTTCGATCGAAGACTCGCGATTGTAATCGAACGAATGTGGTTGTGTGGGGATCGTCCCCACTTGAGTGTCGACCTAGGATAGGCACGCGGCTCTCCGAGCTCATTTTATCGTTCATATTTTTACGTGCTTGATCGTAGGTAGGACACACTAATTTCTATACGCACATAATCTCGCATCACTTAGCTAAAATTAATGGAGATTAATCACCGCTAATAGATGCATGATTAGGTGTGGTTTTATTCGACTTGCATACATTGATTTTGGTTTTCAAAACAGCCCCAGTTTTTCACGTGTTTTTGTCAAATCACTGCATGATTTCTCGCTTAGCCTAGATCGTGGTTTTTATCGAATACATGTTTTTCTCGGTTTCGTTTTCCTAGCTTGATCACATAGGTTAAATGGAAAAAGGGAATGAACGGTAGACGATGACTTCTTGATTTTGTGCTATCCATAATCAATGATAACCTAAAATAAAATTGGGACTGATAATTGCAAGTCAACCAAAAATGGAGTAAAATTCGGTTTTGGGAGAGCAACACCCTCAGTTACGCGTTGGTTTTTATTTCACATTTTTCTCCGCGTAATTATCTAACATTTTATCACCAATAAAACCGACAAGATAATCAACCAACTTCGGTTGGTTTCATGTGTGAGTTGGTGAAACTAAGGGTGTTTGCTTACTTGAACTGAGCCATTGTTGCGACACACACCCTAGAACCTTAGTCACTCCATTTCATCTCCGAGATTCAACCGCTCATTGTGTAGATTCATCCCTCTTCTTCGTTCACCTTGGGTTCCTTCCAACATCAATTCCCATCTTTATACTTAGGCTAATCTCATCCTAAGTATAGGGGGAACCCAAGTCCCTGTGATTTCTCTACTCATCTTTTCTTGCCTTTATACTTAGGTTATTTCTAACCTAAGTATAGGGGGAGCTCCTCTTAGCTCCCGTATATTTCTCTTTACTTAAATGGACCTATGGACTCGTAACATCTAGTGCTATGAGGACATATCTGAAAAATTTGAAAAAAATTTAAAACTTTTTGGCTAAAGTAAAATTCTTTGGAACTAAGAGAACTCAAATGATTTCACGGCTTTTCTAACTATGTTACACTATTTTGATAAAAATATTTTCGAAAATGATTTAAAAAATGAGTTTTTCTTGTTTTGAAAAATCTTTTTGAAAAATGTTTTGAAAATCTTTTATTTATGTGACATGGTTTTGAAAATCTTTTATCAAGGAAAGTTGAGTCTAACCTGTGTTTAACTTTAAAAAAAAACTAAAAAACTAAAATCCATAAAAATTGCAAAATTTGAAAAAAAATGTTTTTAAATGAAGAAGTTGGATTAAACCTCTACTCTTACACTTTCACCCAGGATCTGAAATGTTCAAGGAAGCTTGATTCATGAGGTCTTTGAGATTTGCGGTTAACCAGCCTTAACCATCAGGGTCTTAGACTTAAACATCCATATTCCCCTAGGTCTCTAGATTTGCATGCTATATTCCATGCTTAATCTCAGACAAAGAGAATATGATCAGCACATCACATGCATGACTGCGGTTTTGATTGAGATGAGTTGATTTTTCACTCGAGGAATTGGGATGAGAGATTCGAGTCTGGATTTGATCTAATGATGCTCAAAGATGGG
The DNA here is from genome assembly GCA_037367405.1 of Ottelia alismoides. Classification (NCBI taxonomy): domain Eukaryota; kingdom Viridiplantae; phylum Streptophyta; class Magnoliopsida; order Alismatales; family Hydrocharitaceae; genus Ottelia; species Ottelia alismoides. Next base: position 16,000 of record JAZKJV010006109.1, read on the forward strand.
ATAAAATCTTTGAAGGCTTCAGGAAACCTGAGTGTCAGCAATTTAGCCAGTATGAGAACTTGGTTCTTATACTATTCTCTTGTTATTAACCTAAGTGCCTGGGTGTGATATAAATAAAAAAGAAAAAAATTGTTGATCAGTGTGCGCCAACTCTTGGTAAAAGCAGTGGAGCTAGCCACCAATTATACAAGTCAATGAAATTCAAAGAAAAGCTCTCATTCCACCAAAGTCAAATATCAAAGAGCTTCCACCAAAGGCGAGCGCTCCCAACCATTTCAAAGTGTCCACTTGGACCACCGCTATTAGGACCAGGAGTCGGGCTTGCACCAAAAAAGGGCTCTGCATCGTAAATGCTACAAGTCTGGGTGTCGAAGGTACGATAGGTACTCAAAAGAGACACACCCCGGTGTACTCCCAGGAAAACAAGTGCAGACGGCTCCAATTTCTCTTGACGGACGCACTGATCAACACCAAAAAAATGTGTTGCGTAAAAGGCACTAGAGAGAATCCTTGTTCCAATGAGAGACGAGAAGAATTGACACAATCCCATGCCCTCCATTTTCTGGCCTGCCATCCACATCTTTTAAGTCTGACAAACTAAAGAGACGGTGGACTGAATGCAAGATTTGATTTATTCCCTAGTGTTGAGGATTAGGTCCTTAGGAGATTTTCTCGAACCAAGATTTTTTGTGACGAATTGACTCTACTCTCAGAATTGCAGTCAACACTAAACTTCATATCCTTTAATTTATATGTACATCAGAGAGAGTCTAGAGAAGTAGAGGAATTGGAAGCCTCTTGATTAAGGCTGGGTTGAACTCTAAAATTTTGGATCTCTGAAGCCGAGTCGACTTGATCAGATTGGATCCTGTATTCACATGCACAAGGGGGTTAATCCAACTTAGTCATTCTTTTTGATGCTCGAGGACGAGCATAGTTTAAGTATAGGGGGTGATGAACCTCAGTTTCATCATCTTTATTTCCTATAATTAACCCCCTTGCTTAAAAGTTTGTCAATAAAACCCTGTTAATGCCCTATAATTAACAGAGTCCTAAATAAATTAAAAACCACAAAAAAATGACAAAGCAAAAATTCGTGGTATTTTTAGACTTAAAAATACCCTCAAAAATATTTCGTGTCTTCGTTTGATCTCTTTTCCAGTTTTGGTTAACATGGAACTTGTAGATCTCATCAAGATCTACAACTTTCATGTTTTGAGTTTTCTCAAATTCGGCCCTTATATGCCTCAAAAATCCAAAATACATTCGCAATAATTTGATTGGGCCACGTGGCCCGTTCTGGGGGCGCCACGTGGCCCCGCCTCTCTTGTCTCATCCGCCACCACCCCTGGCCGTTGGATCTCGCTTCAGATCCAACGGCCCCGCTGTGTCCACGTACCCGCCTTCTCCTAGCCATCAGATCTCCCCCGCGCTTCATCCTCACCATCCCTTAGCGCCACGCCCACAGCTTGACACGTGGCGCGCTGTGCGCCCTTCGATTGCGCCCCGAATCTCTCATCTATGCCGCTCAACCCACTTATTCCCTCTGCCGTTCGATCACCTCCCACTCACCATCATCACCGTCCGCTGGCGCGCACACCCTAGCTTGCCACGTGGCGCTTCCATCCGCCACTGATCGCACCGCCCCGGATTTAATCCCATCCTCTCGTTCGCGCTTAGATCTCCACCGTTGGATCTCCAGATCCAACGGTCTGAGGTCATCGTCAACCTCCGATAGCCCTTCTCTCTCCCACGATTCACCGCACGAACACCTCGCCCCCTTCCTATTCTTTTGACCACCTCCGACTACCTCACACCTCTCCAACCACCTCTCGGTCCTCCCCACTCTTCCGACTCCCTCGCGCATCACTCCACTACCCACGACTCCCTTCCAGTCGCCCCACAACTGCCCTCAAACCCACGTCGCCCACCACCACTTCCGCCGAGCTTCCCCTTCAAATACACCGCTACCACGCCCCTTCGCCGGTGTCCGCCTTTACATGGGGGTTCGCCCAGCCCTCCGCCACCTCCCTGTGACAGGGGGAGGTGGCTGGATTGAGCGAAGACGACGAGGCCCCTGGTGAGACCTTCCGCCGCTCAAAGCGGAGCTGCGGCGCCTCTTGGTGACCGCCCGAGCTGTACGGAGCGGCTGGCCATGTCCAGCGAAGACCCGGGGCTCGATTTGAGCCCCAGCCCAAGCTTTTCGACCCACCATTGCTCAGGTAAACTTCCTCTTCCTCCTTTGATTTTTCTTGTTTAATTTCGTTGATTAAATCAGGCCTCTCCGGCCGTTTTCACCCTCCGATGACCACTCACTTAGCTTCGCCTTCGTTCCCCTTTTTCGCGCATCCTTCCGATCATCCTCCCCTCCTTCCGCAACCTTAATCCCCTCCGACCCACCTCCTCCGCCCTCGCGGCGGAGGAGCTCCGAGCTCCCATGTTCGCCGCCCCATACGAGCTCTCCATTTCGCTTCACTACGCACACACGAAGTTTTTGTCTGCTTCGGCTATTGGGCTAACTATGCAGGTCATCAAAACCGTCAATGACCGGAGCTCTCGCCGGAACACTCATCATCGACCTCACCGTGCCCATTCGAGCTCCGACAAGCGACACCAATTGCTTCTGGTCCCTCCCCGAGCTCCGGGCTTCCTCGACGATCACTTAGGGAGCTCTGGGAAGGACCGCTGTGCCAGATATGGAGCGGCGGAGGAGGGGGTCCTTCGTCGGAGCCTTGAATGCGCCACCAGCCTTCGGCCGAGGGAGAAGAGCAGCCACCGTTGGATGGTCCACCCCCGGTGACTATCCAACGGTCCAGAGGAGGCCATGCCATCGAGTTCATCGACCGTTGGATCCACAAGAACCAACGATTACTATGCCGCCACGTCGACACTCCAAGATCTCACTGCAGCCATCCGATCGTCACAATCGGATGGTCCATCGTCAGCCACGTGCCTTCATCCAGAGCTCCCCCGAGCCTAGCGTTCGAGCCACAGGCTCTGACGCTCCCGAGCCTCCACCGAGCCTGCTAGAGCTTCGGACCACCCGAGCCTAGCCGAAGCAGCAACCAAGCCTCTGCCGAGCCTCCTTCCGAGCCTAGATAGCACGTGCATCGCACGTGTTAATCTGGGTAAATTGCAGAGCTACCCACGAACTTCTCCAAATTTGCAAAAAGGTCCCCGCGCATTTGGTATATTTACAGGGAAGGCCTCAGAACTTATTTTATTTCCATTTTAGTCCTTCCCAGGGACCTTTTTGTAGTTATCATTTCATGTTTTCTTGCATTTATGCCCCTGTCTTCTTTTATGCATATCTTGAGCTATATAGCTCCAATCGAGTTGATTTCAGTTTCATTTTGAAGCTTTTCTCATTGTCTTTATTATGGCATGTTTTAATCTCAGATTTGACACTATGAACCGTGGTGTATTATTTTAGCATCTAAGTGTCTTGTTTTATTTGTTTGCCCTGCCTACTTGCTTAATGAGTGTAGAATGCTTCTTAATGTTAACTCAGTTTAACTCGCATTTTTTTTCTATGGCTCAAGTGACCATAATTTTGGGGCATATCATTCGCTTTGCATGTTCATCTATTTGCATTATAAAAATTGATAAAAAAATGCATGTTTATTTTAATGCATTATCTTGTCATGTGTTGTGTCTTTGCATGATTTTGACCTATAATTGCTTCAACTCTACGCTTAGTTAAACAAATAGAAGTCCAGATAATTAAAGAAAGGCTTGTGTCCCTGAGTTCGACCTTGGTTTCTTGCCAAGTAAAATAAATCACGATCACCTCATTTTGATTTATCATAGTATATCTTTAAATGAGTTGATCTCTTTGACGACCAAAATCGGCCCGACTGCTTCGACATTTCCAGGTACTAATTTAGCATTATTAAAGGGCCGATTTTGCGGTTCGTCAGTGTGCTACAACAGGGGGGTGCTTATGATGGTTCTTTAACCCGAGTCAGATGGCTAGGGTTCAAGGCATATCAACAGGTCATGTTCTTGGCAACGATTTGAATTCTCTATAATATGGTGGTAAAATGATAGTACAAAGGATGAATACGAATATTATTCTTACCTTAATGGTAAGATCCTCTTTTTGAGAAGATGGGCTTCCATCGTCAGCAATGTGAGGACACAGTGAAATTTGCAATGTATTGGGTTGAATAAATATGTTAGAATCCAATGCATCTCGACACCCTCTATTCTTTAACAAAGAGAGACCTAGTCGTCCAAGAGATGCAACTAAGTCATCATTCTTGTGGATTTTCCCCGCTTGTAGAAGAGGATTTTTCACGTAATTTTTGTATCTCCCATTGTGTAATTATGCGTATTGTAATATGCAGATCATACCATCGTGTTATGCTCGTATTTAAAGATTTGTATTTGGTCATGGAGAATCTTGTAATTGCTTCATAGAGGATCATATTCAATCCTATCCCGTAGGTTGTTGGGACATGCTGGAGCAAAAATAGTCTAAAGAGCCTTCTCGGGTAGCGCCATATATTTAGGGTGGGGAGTGTCTTTGTAAATTACTTAGTAGATTTACTTTCATTATATCATTATCAACCTCTTTTTTATTCTTATAGGATAAACTATAAGCATAGGGAGAGAAAAAAGAAAATAAAAAAATATTCACAAGAAAACTTGGGCTATTTGTGGGATGGAAAATCTAAACACTGATCTTCTAAATTAATCCTATGCGGATTTCTTCCCCATCATTTGATAACCATTGACAATTTAATTAAAAAGGATTTTTACACCCATAATCTGAGTAATTTTGCAATTACAATCATAACCCCATGGTTGTCATCCCCTTCCGCCCTCCGCCGACCTTCTCCTCCTTCAGACCCTGAGCCCCCCCTCCACGGTCGCCTCCCTGCCGCCAATCTAGTCTCATCGCGAAACTCATCCTTACCATTACAACCCTTCTTGTAAAGCCTCCCTAGCATCCGAACGCCTTGAGCCCCCACCCCTTCCCCGGAACGCATTCCAAGATATTAAAACAACAAATAACGTACAAATACATACTAATGTCACACATATTGATCCATTTATAGACCATATATCGCACATATCGGTATCACTACTATCGCACATATCGGTCATGTCGATGTTAATAACTTAATGTTGATTCTTGACTTATAAATATTGGAAATGGATTCCATTCAAATTCTTATAAGTTTATAACATGAAATACTACAAATATACACCTCATAAGTCATAACACACAGATAATTTATGAGGATTATGGTCCTTAAACTGCACATATCGGCCATATCGATGGGAATATATAACTAGACAATCATTGTTTGGCAATTGGCATAAAGATTTATTATTTATCTATATAAAAGCTACAACAACAAATGGGAAATATCCAAATCAATTTAACAATGTAAAATGAGATGACCTAGATTAAAATCAAGAGTTTCGCGGTGGATCTGAATCGCCCCCTTGTTGTCTCTCATAACGCATCGCAGATTCAATGAACTCGCAGTAGTTCTTCCATATCATGTACGAGTACATGGCCTTCTGTCCATCACATACTGCATGTATTGGTGGTCATCGATGCCTATGAGTATTCCGAGGCGAGGATAAGCAGCACTAGATCCGGTATCACGAGTGGTACGACGAGGCTGCGAAATACTAGCTTGAGATCCTCGGGACGGCGACAACTGAGTAGGAGAAGATCTCTGTGGAGGAGGAGGACCTGGAGGAGGAGCGTAATACTCAGGGAAGAAACCGAGACTATCTCCACCAAAGAAGTTGCCCTGGCTGAGCTGGGTCTGCTCGGGTTGGCTACCTTGGTAGTTCTCACCACTGTAGCTGCTATATCCTTCATACCCACTGTTGCTACCATATCCATAAGATGGAGGAGTATACGCCTGAGGAGGAGGAGGCGGTCCAGGGGGAGGAGCAGGAAAATATTCAAGGAAGACGCCAAATGATCTTTCATCTTGTGAGGTTCCATATCCGCCCATGGGACTGGGTGTTCCTCCATGGTATAGGTTGTCAATGTCCATGCAACTTAACGAACCTACAGATGATATCAAATCGTCCATGTAGCTATCTGTAGGATGATGGCCACGTCGTCTATATGCATCGTAATCCATAGGTCTTGGACTCGGACTTGGGACAAGCTGCCCATGTATGTTTCCAGTCGTTCCATGTATTCTCGCTCTGACTCGAATCTTCTATCATCACGTGGTCTACGACCACCTGACCGCCTTGAATATGTGTCCCCATCACCTGATCCACCACGGCCACCAACATCATCATTACCATCATCGCTCCCACTTTCATCTTTTGATTTGGATTTGGATTTCGATCAAGTAGAGAGAATGTCGTCCACAATCGCATCAAGTTCCACCCCTCCAAGAGGGTCCGTGATTTGCCCAGATTTGGCCATGTAGTCGCCAACATCTGCTCCCATTTGTTGGCTTATATTCTCATTCGGCCTTCCTATTGGTTGATCAAGCAACGGAGTACCGTTGGAATCCAACCACCTCTGCAGAACATCTTCATCTGCATCGTCGTTGTACATCTTGAAAATATATGTAAGATCGATGGGGTCTGTGTAGTCCTCTTTGCCATGCCCCTCTCTTGCATGTTTCATCTTCAACCTCAAGTTGTAATGCACGAAAACAAGATCGTTGAGTCGTTGTTCTCCCAACTTGTTCCATCTCCTCGAATGGATCGAGTTGAATGTGCTCCATTTACTCTCAAACCACCGGCGGATGCTGTTTGGGACAATACCTTTACTGCCACTTTTCGGAGGTTAGGAGCTTCTATCCCATACAATAACCACCATTCGGCTGCGGAAAATCCAAAAGAGATAAATCATAAATCAATAATAGTCAAATTGTTACACATGTCAATCAGTAGACTTAGTCCTTACCAGGAATAGTATTGCCGCGTCCATTAATCGCGGTTACCCTACCGAAAGAACCCAAGGCATCCCAAAAGTATTTAATCTACACATTAATTGAAATTTTAAGTCATAACATGGTTTGTGCCTCAAAATAGATTGTACATGATACAAGCGTTCTTACAGTATTACCTCATTCATGCACGAGGTTTGTGCCTTCTCGTCCTTGACGAGCTTCTCCACCACAACTTGTACAATTGCTAGAAGGTCAACATTTGTACCAAGATTGTTCTTGTATTGGTACTTCAGATTCAAGTAATATGCTGGAGACAAATAATTCTCAAATTTGAATCATTCAAAAGTACATACCTACGGAAATGGATTAAAAAAACTAAATGGATAATAAAATGTACCAACCTTGTGAAGAGGATGTGATAGCATATTGGACCATTGTTCGTCTATGATTTCTAACCATGCTTTAAATCCTCTCCCAACTGCTTCTCTAACCTTCTCCCTCATGCAATGCAATGCCTCGTAGATGACTCCCATAGTTGGCTTCTTATCCCCATCCACGATACGCAATGCAGAAACAACAGGTTCCATTATTTTCATGTTGTCACGTCATCCCAGAAATGGAGATCATTGATGATTGTCTCCACTCTCCTTCCTCCTTCAGTTCTTCTCGAACCATTCACCTTGGCAGCACATGGTCTTCAACCCTGTCTTGTGCTGTTTGAGGCTTTGCAACGCTATGAAATTGGTTTCAAAGCGTGTGATCCCATGCCTCACCAACTCACCATTACATGTTCACCTCGTCAAGGCCAACACTTTGGAATGGTTGTAAATGAAAGTCGTGATCGCCCGTGCTTGTTCCATCACCTTCACAACGAGCTTCCTCTTGTCGAAGTCCTTCAGAATCAGATCTATGCAATGCGCAACACACGGTGTCCAAAAAATGCCATAACTACTGGACTTCATTATTGTTCCTCTTTCTTTCTTAAAGTTGCTGTCGTTGTCCGCCACAATCTGTACGATGTTCTCTTTTCAACGTCCTTAATGACGTCCTTCAGCAACTTCAGCAGGTACTTGTAGTCCTTAACCTGTTCAGAAGCATCGACGGATTTAAGGAAAATCGCCTTACAGTTGCAGTAAACGAGTAAGTTGGTGATCTGCTTCCTTGTATAACTTGTCCAACCATCACACATCAGCGTCACGCTGTACTCTGGCCATCTCTTCCTCAGGTCCGAGATGTACTCGTTCATCTCCTCCTTCTCTTACGCAAGATACTTGTTCATCAACTCTTTGGCACTTGGAGCCTTCACTCCCATTCTAGCTGCGACGATCTCATCAATGGCATGCTGTAAGAAAGGTCCACTAGCGACATGGGCTGGGATGCTCTTCTCAAAGAAGAGCTTGCCGGTGGCCCTACCTACTCTCTCTCATGCATTAGTGAACATCCCCTTCACCATCTTTTTCTTTAGGTCCTTGCTTGGCTTGTACTGCATGGACCTACTCCTCGTCAAGAATGGTTCTAGTCCCTTCCCTTTGTGTTTCATAGTGGGTGGTGGTACTGATGCACCTCCAGAACCACTTCCACTGCCACCAGCACCAGGGAAGCCTCCGCGTGCACCAACGAGTTCTCTCCTCTTATACTCGCTCCTCATGGACTCTTTCGTCGCCCTCCTGTACACCCTCCTATCCGCTTCGGTCTTAACGTCATGAGGGTAGACAAAGTCCTCGTCATCTGAATCTGAGAGGACACTGAACTCCATCTCAAACATGAACTCCTTGAACTGTTCATCATGTCTTGACCTCTCGACATCCTTCTATTTTTTCCCCTCCATGCTGGCCTTCACCAAGTCCCTCACGTCATTTGGACATCGAGTGTACTTGGCAACATTTTTATTGCTGCCAAGTTGCCAACAAGGTGATGCTTCAATCTAGTAATACCCACTCCTCCCAGCCTCTTACCACAGAAGTTGCATTACGGTTTTGCTTTGTTGCCATCTAGAGCGGTGGCATACTTCCAACCAATCTCTCCACTCTCGAAATCCATCTGCCCACGAGAACCATCAGAGTCTAAACTGGAGTGTCCCAATATCTTGAATCTTTGATCTGAAAAACAAACAAAAAAAATCAATAGCCCCAAAATTCTACACCAAATTACTCAATAATTTAAAGAATTAATTCTACTATTTTTGGATTTAATTAATTACTCCAATTTACCTACCATAAATCACCACAATTTTTTTAACTAAGTATAAATCATGAGATCCTAGTCCATCCTACCATAACATCACCTAATAAATCCAAAAAAACCAAAAGCCCCAAAATTGAACACCAAATTACTCAATAATTTGAAGAATTAATTATACTATTTGCGGATTTAATTACTTACCCCAATTTACCTACCATAAACCACCACGAAATTTTTTTAACTAAGTCTAAATCATGAGATCCACTTCCATCCAACCATAACATCACCTAATAAAGCAAGAAAACCAAAAGCCCCAAAATTGAACATCAAATTACTCGATAATTTGAAGAATTAATTCTACTATTTTCGGATTTAATTAATTATCCCAATTTACCTACCATAAATCACCACAAAAATTTTTTATCTAAGACTAAATCATGAGATCCAAATCGATCCTACCATAACATCACCTAATAAACCCCAAAAAATCAAAAGACTCAAAATTAAACACCAAATTACTCAATAATTTGAAGAATTAATTCTACTATTTTCGGATTCAATTAATTACCCCAATTTACCTAGCATAAATCACCACCAAATTTTTTTAACTAAGTCTAAATCATGAGATCCAAGTCCATCTGACCATATGAATACCTAATAAACCCAAAAAAACCAAAATCCCCAAAATTGAACACCAAATTACTCAATAATTTGAAGAATTAATTCTACTATTTTTGTATTTAATTAATTACACAACAAGACTTAATAAAAATCAACATGGAATATTGTTTCCTAAGGCCTAAAACATGTAATCAAACTATACTCATTCCAAATTTTACAAAAAATATAGATGATTATGGATCAAATAACCATCAAGGACAAAAGCCGTAACAAATTTTGAAATTTTACTCATCAATTAAGAGAGAAAAGGAAGGTTCCTAAGATCACTAGAACTAGGTGGTGGAATCTTCCGTTGAAGCAATCAAGCTTCAGGGAGAAGGTTTTAGAAGACTTATCTTGGGATTGTAGCGGTAGTGCGAACGAGATGTGGGAGGCAGTAGCATCTTGTATCCGAAAGGTAGCCAAAGAGATGCTAGGCGAGTCAAAAGGAGGAGCTCCGGGTCAAAAGGAGGCTTGGTGGTGGAGTGAAGGGGTGCAAGAGAAGCTAAAAATTAAAAGAGCTTGCTTTAAAGCTATGTCTAAGGATAGAACAGAGGAAACTGTCACAGACTATAAAATAGCGAAGAAGGAAGCAAAGAAGGCTGTAAGTGAAGCTAAGTCAAAAGCTTATGAGGTTTTGTATAAAAATCTCAACTTTAAGGAGGGCCAGAAGGATATATTCAGGTTAGCCAAAGCAAGAGAAAGAAAGACCAAAGACCTTTCTCAAGTGAGATGCATTAAGGACGAGGAAGGTCACGTGCTTGTTACTCAGAAGGATATAGAGACTAGATGGGAGCAATACTTCCATAATCTTTTCATTGGAGAAGGAAATAGAGAGATCACTTTGGGTGATCTAGCTAGTAGTGAAAGTTACTTGAATTGTGCATGCTATAGACGAATACAAAGAAAAGAAGTAGAGGAGGCTTTGAAGGTTATGAGACCTGGGAAAGGTGTTGGACCGGATGACATCCCTGTAGAAGTATGGAAAGTTTTAGGTGGGCGTGGTTTGACTTGGCTTACGAATCTTTTTAATATTATTTGGCGAAGCAAGAAAATGCCTGAAGATTGGAGGAGGAGTATCGTGGTGCCTCTTTATAAGAACAAAGGAGACATTCAAAATTGTTCAAATTATAGAGGTATCAAGCTGATGAGTCACACTATGAAAATTTGGGAACGTGTGATCGAAAGAAGGTTGAGACAAGTTTCCCAAATAAAAGAAAACCAATTCGGATTCATGCCAGGTCGCTCAACTATTGAAGCAATCCATTTACTGAGGAGAACAATGGAAATTTATAGAGCTAAAAGGAAGAATCTCCATATGATCTTTATTGATTTGGAGAAGGCTTATGATTCCGTCCCACGAGAGATACTGTGGAGAGTTTTGGAGAAGAGGCAAGTACCTGTCCTATACATTAATCTCATAAAGGATATGTATGATAGGGCTTTATCTTGTGTAAGGACCCCGACGGGGAAGACTGAGTATTTTGTTATCAACATTGGTTTACATCAAGGTTCAGCTTTAAGTCCATTTCTTTTTACTTTGATTATGGACGAGTTGACAAGTCACATTCAGGATGAGTTACCTTGGTGTATGTTATTTGCTGATGATATTGTGTTGATTGATGAGATTAGAGATGGAGTAAATAAGAAGCTTGAGGTTTGGAGACATGCATTGGAGACTAAAGGTTTTCGTATAAGTAGGGCTAAGACGGAATATATGGAATGCACCTTTGATGGAAGCAATGGTGAAGGAATCGAGGTGAAGATTGGTGACGATAACTTTCAGAAGAGAGATTCTTTTAGATATCTGGGATCTATTTTGCAACATGATGGGGAAATTGATGGAGATGTTACTAATAGAATAAATGCAGGCTCGCTAAAGTGGAGAGGAGCCTCCGCTGTTCTCTGTGATAAGAAAATTCCTTTAAAAATTAAAGGAAAGTTTTATAAAGTAGACGTGAGACCTGCTATGCTTTATGGTTCTGAATGTTGGCCTGTGAACCATAGACATGTGCAGAGAATGGCTGTAGAAGAAATGAAAATGCTAAGATGGATGTGTGGACATACACGTAAAGATCGGATTCGGAATGATGCAATCAGAAAGAAAGTTGGTGTAGCTCCGATCGTGGATAAGATGCGAGAAAACCGCTTAAGATGGTTTGGTCATTTGCAAAGAAGGTCAACTGATGCACCGGTTAGGAGATGCGAGTGGTGGGATGTTGAGCCGGCTAAGAGAGGGCGAGGACGGCCCAAGAAGTGTTGGAAAGAGACTATACGACGGGATCTTAGTTTTTTGGATATAAGTCCGAGATTGACCCAAGATAGATCTGAATGGAGGCGAAGAATCCATGTAGCCGACCCTACTTAATTGTGGGAAAAGGCTCTGTTGTTGTTGTTGTTGTTGACTCATCAATTAAGAGAAGATCATATTATCATACCTCAAAGGCTCAAAATGCATCGGAGATGGAAGAAGGGAGGCTTGGAAGCTTCAAATTTCGGTGCTGGCGATATGAGGCGATATGCCCTTTTTATAATTGAAAGGAGGTGACATGGGCCCTCTATTTCGTGCAAGTGAAGAATCGAATATGCCAAGTGTCGACGATATATCACCGACAAACGATATATCGGCGATATATCACTGACACCCGGTATTTAGATATACATAGTAATATCGATATCCAGGACCCATCGATACCGATATATCGCAATATATTGCTGATATATCGCGATACGACCTTCCATGGATGGAAAACCTTAACACTGATCTTCTAAATTAATCCTATGCGGATTTCTTCCCCATCATTTGATAACCATTGACAATTTTAATCATAAAGGATTTTTAGACCCATAATCCTGAGTAATTTCGCAATTACAATCATAGCCCCATGGTCGTTATCCCCTTCCTCCCTCCGTCGACCTCTTCCTCCTCCAGACCCTGAGCCTCCCCTCCACGGTCGCCTCCCTGCCACCAATCTAGTCTCATCGCCGAAACTCATCCCCACCGTTACCAACCTTCCTGTAAAGCCTCACTAGCAGCCCAACGCCTTGAGCCCCCACCCCCTTCTCGGAACGCATTCCCGGAGAGATTGAGCGTGTAGAGATTCGACAGCGCCGCGATCTCCTCCCGTATTTCGCTAGTGAGATAGTTATAACTGAGATCAATTGATACTAACGTCCTGCAGCCGCGAAGGCTCCCTGGTAGCGGCAAAACGATCACGTTCCCACCGAGATCGAGTTGAGATAGATTTCGGACTCCAACAATTGGCTCTCCAGGAGGATACGCCATCAATTGGGAGGCTTTCCGCACTCCAGACACTTTTTGTGGATTAAAATTGGATTACAGGAACGATCCCCTGTAATCCAATTTTAATCCACCACAAGTGTCTGGAGTGCGGAAAGCCTCCCAATCGATGGTGGGATCCTCCCGGAGAGCCAATTGTTGGAGAGGATGAGCATTTTGAGGTTTTCCCCATTGATCTCAACAGGGAGATCACCAAAGAGGTAGTTGTCACTGACCTCTCGCTGAGTTTCTCCGGAATCGGTCCAAAGAAAACGTTCTACATCAGTATCAAAATCTGCAGCCTCCCGTCGTGGCATAGTCCACTCGAAATCAACATGGTGTGTCAGTCCTGTGATGTCAATTCCAAAAAGTCGCCCAACGCTCCGACCCCCACTCCTCCCCGATCACCTCCATGCTGCCCCTACCGCTGAAACCCATCCCCATCCAGCAAAGCCCCCCATCGCCCAACGCCCTGACCCCCACCCCTCCCTCGTCACCTCCCTACCGCCCCCACCGTCGTAACCCATCCCCATCCAGCAAAGCCCCCCTCCCCCTCGCACAAAAAAACCCGCACCCCCACCAGGCCCCACCGCCCCTCCAGTATGCCCTACCGGTCTGACTCCAGCAAAGCCCTATGTCAGCAAGAACCCTTCACCCATGCCTGCAAGTTCGGAGGTCGGAGAGTGTCGGCGACGGGAGGAGTGGAGGGAGGATAGATGGAGGAGGTGGCGACGTTGGAGGGGGTTGGTCGAAGGGGGAGGGAGTTTTCTTTTTTCTTTTTACTTTGATTAATCCCAGCCGTCATGGATTGGTTAGATTAACCAAGCCATCTGATTGAGTTAATGAACTAAACTAACGGAGGGTTATGGGTGTAAGACATCACACTTATTCAGGGTCCTGGACGTAATTTGTAATTACGTAGGGTTATGATTGTAATTGCGAATTTACTCAGGTTTATAGGTGTAAAAATCCCTAATTGAAAACATTAGTTGAATTCATACTCTGCAGCTAATCCGTAAATTGTTTGCATTAAACGATGTCTAATGTACTTTTCATTTCTGTCATCCCTAACACATTCCTTTTCAGGATAATGCAAAAGGCATCGATCTTATAAACCGTCTCAAGGAGCGGCTAAAGAATTTTGCAGGTGAAGCAGCAAGGCCTTCAGACATTGCGAAGCACATTTCTGATGACACATTTTGTAGTGCTAAGAAAAATCACATTGAGGTAGTATAATTCCTGCAAAATTTCCTATTTATTTTTCAAAACACAATTGTGGCTATTCGTTTATTACTTTTGTGCCCTCAAGATGGAAGTTACAAGATAACTGATGAAATTTATTGCCATTTAGCGCCATCTATTTGGAAATGTGAAGTTCCTAAAAAATAGGAAATGAGAAAGATTTCTGATGAAATTTGGTGCTTTTCAGCACCCTCAAGTTGGAAACAATAATCTTTTAATAAAGACTTTTAAATGATAAAAAGATTACTTTTGAAGTTTCGTTGCATTTATCTACATGGTTTTTTCTCTTTGGCACCCTCAAATGGTAAATGAGAAAGATAAACATTGAAATGCAGGGAAAAGATGAAAAAATTGTATCTGCCAAAAAATAGTCACATCTATCACCTGTAAGATCACTGGATAAGAAAGAAACACCTGATCTATCACTGGTAAGGAACTAAATCTTATAGCTATTGACTGCTTGCCCATCATGGCCATGAGAATTGTTAATCTGCGATGGGCAATCTGAATACCGTTTCATAATGAAGTCCTATGAATGAGCAGACCTTTGATTTGATTTTTGTTGTACTTAATTATCTAGAGGCTCTTTTCTCGATTTTTACCATTTGATTCTTTTTTCTTCAAATTTTAGCTTAAAAATGCAGATAAAAGAGTTATTCAAGATCAGCTGCGTCATAATGTATGACTATTTCGATTATTTCCATTTTTTAAGAATCTATATGTGGCAGCATCTGTAAATGGTAAAGTTTCTAAAAGTCATGCCTACCAGTCTATGAAATGTAAAGAGTTGAAGGAAAGAGTTGCCTCGATGCAACAGAAACATGAGCAATTTGTTGGAACAGTGGAGGCTGGGATGTCTTTTCAACAACTCTCAAAAGGAGGATCTGCATTGCAGGTGGAGCTTTTTAAGAATGAAGAAAGCATCCAAGCTATGAATATCAAAGCTGAACTAGCGTGCCAAGAGGAGGTTTGTAATTTCCAAATTTATGTTCTTTGAACTTTAATTTTTGTGATTCCCCATTTATCTATTTAGCATTGATAATGGTTAGAAAAAGATCAAAATTTGTATTCCAAAGAACCCTAGATCTCTCTTATATAAAGGAGAAGTCCATGGGTAAATCACATAAGATGGAAGAAAAGAATATAAACTATGAAAACATTACATATACATAATAATATCTCTATACTCCCTCTCAGGATGGAGCTTAGATGTCAATCATGCCCAGCTTGGATGTAAACTTCTGAAAGGGTCCTTTGAGTAAGGCCTTGGTGAAAATATCCGCAGTTTGTTTCCCTGAGCTTACATGAGAAGTAGAAATAAAATCTTTCTGAATTATGTCCCATGTATAGTGACAATCTACTTCAATATGTTTAGTTCTCTTATAAAAAATATGATTATTTGCAATGAATAAGGCTTCTTGATTATCACACTGTAATTACATAGGAAGTGGCACATTAATATATAAGTCAGCTAAAACACCTCGGACCCACATCATCTCTGTGCTCCCTTATGCCATAGCTCTATATTTTGATTCAGCACTAGACCTGGCAATCATGGTTTGTTTCTTGCTCTTCCAGGACATTAAAGAGCCTACAATAAATACAACAAAGCATGAGGTAGACTTCTGAGATGCCTCGATCCGGGATTCGAGTCACCTGTTTACACAGCATTCGCAATATTATTTTCGATATTGATCGCATTAGGTTACCGAACATGAGGAAAAATTTTTCACGTTTGAATGATATTGACAGTTTTAATAAGAAGTTACCGAATAACAAGTGTCATCAAATTCACATTTGCATTAATTTCCACATATGTTTAAATGTAACATAAAAACTGAAAATTTGTAAGTGCATCCTAAAATATAGATGATAAAGAAAAGCAATTACATTATCCTATGCAACAACTATAACATGTGTACCGTCGAAAGTAACTACGGAAGCTCAGCATCCAGCTGTCAGACTACTGTAATGCAAGTGTTTTTTCTGCCATTCATGCTTAGAACAAGAGAAATGTCAATAAAAGTTGAGTACAATCTAATCTATTAAAAATAAAATAGGTATTTTAGTCATTTTAAAAAAGAAACAAGTAAATAGGTATTGTCATGTAAATTTAATAAGCTACTTACGTGGAAATTGATTTTCATGTTGATATATATATATATATATATATATATATATATATATATATGCATCCTCTTTCTTATTCATCATACCTTAATTACCCATACCTAATATTTTCACATTATGATTATATTATCCATATCTAGGCTATCACTTTTTCATGTTGGTAGATCTTAGTATTGAAGATGACAAGTCTCTGATAAGATCTTTATCTTTGTCTAATTTCTCAAGCCTAGTGAATAGTTTGTGATCTTGGTCTGAATGTGACCTCACATTTGACTCTAAGGCGTGAAAAATACCTTAGGATTGGGGTTTCCGTAGGCATACGGTGGAGTATAATGCATCCTAGCTAAGTTCCAAACACATCCACTATCTTCTCCGAACATCCATAATAGTAGTTCTAAAGTCTGATTAAATGTCGATGATTGATGATTGATGATGATTGATGATTTCTATCTCACGATCTTTTCTTTGCCATTCCTACTAGAGGTATAGTAACCAAAACTCATACCAATATCAACTGTAACCAAGCACATGATACGATCTTTTCTTTGCCAAGACCTACTGTCAGAACATTAGCCAAAACTCAAGAGGTGAGGAAGCCTCTTAAGAGACTCTTCCGTCTCGTCCTCTCAGTGGAAGTGTCGTCCAGGAGAGGGCTAGGCATACTCCAAACTACGCTCTAGAGACAGGTGGGAGAGACTTTCTAGACTAAGGCACTCCAAAACTGGCCCGAACAGTATGGACAAAAAGATCTCGACAAACAAAACCAAGGGGCCTTCCTGCTTAGGTACCCTACTGAAACAGAGTCAGCAGAACCAGTCAAAAACCCGGATACCAACGATGCGTAAAAACCCTGCGAGCTCATGTAAAATCTTAAAAAGGACGGGGATCCTAGACCCGTGTACTAGGCGACTGTTGCCCTAACAGGTCTTTCTATCTCCAGTAGCTGATGGTCACCACGCTTTCTCACGGTCAGGTGTAAGCGTCACCATGACTAACGCTACTAATTATTAGTCATCACTGATTCCCAACATTTTCACTTGTTTGACTACTCATTTATTTCTCAATTCTTCTGTGGTTGACCATACAGATCTAGGTCTTTTATCCATAATTTTATCAATAGTGTTCTATATTAGTAGATGATACTCAAGAATAAATTAATTGAGGATTAATAGTCATACTGATAGTAGTAAATCATTTGTTGACTTTACAAGAGAAGAGTATTAATATTTTAATGTGTATTTCAAATCTCTTCTATAAGGTCATGATATTTAGACTAATTATTTTTTTTGTTTTTGTGTAAATCAGGAATTCTAGAATTCCATGATGTTTCATATTTTTAAATCAGGAATTCTAGAACTAATTGATGATCTGAGATTTGAGTTGATTTCATGCCAAGACACGTAACTTCTTTCTTTTGTTTAAATAATGATATTTAGCTACTTATTAGATCTGAATTTAAGTTCAATTTTATGTAATTTCCACCAAATCTTTTATCTTTAAATCATGAGATTTAGAACTACTTATTAAATCTGAATTTAAATTCAGTACTACACAAAATTCTCAATTCTTTTGATCTTAAAATCATGAATTTAGTAGCTTAACAAGTGATCTTCATTTGGATCTAATTTGTATACTGATCACCCCCAAATCCCTCAATTTAAGCATGAAATCTGAAGCTATTTGTGTTTTTATTTTAGACTCAAATCACATGCAATGTATCCCTAATCTTTCACAATTTAATCATGAAAATTATAGCTATTGTGGTCTAAATTTTAGACTCAATTAACATGCAATTCATCCTTAATCTTTCACAATTTAAGCATGTAGACCGTAGGTATTGTGGTATGAATTTTAGATTCAATTCACATGAAATTTATCCCTAATCTTTCAATTTAATCATGAAAACTGTAGCTATTGTGGTCTGGATTTAGACTCAATTCACTTGCAATTCGTCCTTGATGCTTCGCAATTAAAGCATGAAAACTGTAGCTATTGCGGTCTGAATTGTAAACTAAATGCATGCTAAACATCACTAATTTCTCACCTTTTAAATATACAAAATTGTAGCATATGATGATCTTAATTTAGATCTAAAATGCATGCGAATTCTTTTTTAACATCAAAATCAGGAGAATACGGTGATTTGAAATTAGGTCAATTAGCATGCAATTAACTACCAAATCTTTAAATTTTCAAGACGAAATTAGTGTCTAATTTAGGACTTTTGAACTAGGATCTAAATTTACATGGATCTTAATTTACATGAAAGACTGCAAGAGGGATATTATACCTATTTTCTCTATGTTTGGAGATCAATCTCCAACATGCATCAACAGCAGCAGATGACTACTTTGGAGAGAAACACATGAGCTCAACAAGGAGCTCCAATAGCTTGTAGAATTAGGAAGAGAAGAAGCATCTCTTCTCTTGGTTGAAGGTCTAGCAGTTGCTCAAATGAGAACTTCATCAATTGGTTGTTTGGAGGCTTCAGTGCTGCAACAACTCTTTGCAGGAGGACAAAGGCTGTTGGACAACAACAGATGGCAGTTAAAGGGCTCCAGTAGGAACTTCCAACAGATCCTGGGGAGGGGAGCAAATCCAACATAAGATGGGAGCAGCATGAGGCTGCAGCAGGGGGACAACAACTGTTAATTTGGAGACTCCAGCATGAGATGCAGTAATTTGAGAAGAATTTTGGGAGAGGATTACGGCTTTCTGGAAGGAGATGTTGGAGGGATATTGGGGAATTTGAGTTGTATTAATAAGGGAAGGAGACTTCTTTTGTTGCCAAGTGGAGGTAGAGAGAGAAAGTGTGTAGTCAAGAGCACTGTTGTAAAAATCGGCCAACTAGGCTGACTAGTCGGCCCGACTAGTCGAGTCAGGGGGGTAGCTGAGTCTACTAGCCTAGTCGGCCATTAGTCAGTCAACTCGACTAATCGAGCCGACTGCTCGACCGAGAGTTTTTTTTATTTTCTAAAGCAAACTTATTCTATTATGCTTAATGTTATATTTAAAGTCAATTACCTCATTTAGTTCATTATAATAGTATAGAAAGTGTACAAACATTCTTTCAAAAAAAGAAAAATGTACAAATCTACGAAAATATATAATGATATATATATATATACAAAATGATTTACATATATTTAAAATAACTAAAAAAATCAAAATCCTAATGGCTAACTAAATACGACTAGTCGTCCGACTGCTGATTAGTCCTTAGTCAGTGACCCCGACGACTGAGTACCGACTATCAATTTCTGCAACCTTGGTCAAGAGGAAAGAAGCCCAAGTAGGGATGAAAACAATCGAATACAGATACGAATATATGTGTTATCATATCCTTGTCCTTTTTAAAATCTGGATACGAATACGAATATGAATATCACACGAATGTGTAAAATGTAAAATCATATCCTCAAAATACGAATATAAGTGCAAAACAGATATTGATAATTCGGATATAAATATTTAACAAACGAATACGAATTATACAAATATTATACATGTTCAAATTTACTTCAAATCTATAAACATTTTAGGTTCATAAAATTTCCAGTGTATAAAAAGTATATTAAATATTTTAACAATGATTATGTGCATAAAAATAACTAAGTAATAAAAGGAAACGTAAAGATATAACTAAAAAAGAAAGCTTAACAAATTTACTTCTTTGTGTACCATGTAAATATTGGTATCAACCAGAATTTACATATTCGTATTCATATTCACATTCGTATTTGTATCCAAATTCGTATCCTAACAAAGCGAATATTCATAGTCATATCCTCAAACATTTGAACATTCGTATTCGCATTCATATTCATCGAAATTGAGGATATTATATTCATATTCGTATTTGTATTCGACGAATGTTGAATATTTCCATTTATATTCGCATACGTATTCTCTAGATATAAGAAAATGACATCCATATCCTCTATTTGACGAATGCGGATACGAACAAATACATATTTATTTGTATTCGTTTTCATCCATAAGCCCAATTGGAATTTCTGAATTCAAAATTTTATATTTTTTATTTTTTGAAATATTATATCTCTCTTGTTTAGACGACCAAAATCATCCGTATTTGCATTTTGAATATCCGATTCCAGTGTACAATTGCTCACTTCGATCGTTTCTGAATAACGATCAAGATGGATTTAATATTCATATATTTTTGATTTGAGATGAATTCAGAAATTATTGAGATGCGGTCTTGATTTTTGGTCAATTTTTTATGTTTTAAATGATTAAATGACCTCTGATCGATGAACAATCGATTTTGTTGGTATTTTTTCGTCGATATGAATTTTATGGTAGTCTCAGTTTATTTTGTGATTTCCGATTGCATCACGGTTTTTTCGATGGCACGTTTTACGACGTAATCGATTTTTGATAGATTGATCCCAAACGAGATTTGATTTACAATTTATGGATCAGCTCAACTTATTTAATATCAATCAGTAGTTTATCATATCATATAAACCTCAATTAGGCCGGGTTTCGGTTTTAGATGTCACAAATATAAAAAACCAAGGGAGTTTGGTCTTTGAGACTCGGTCGAAGTCTTTATGTGTTTTATCTGAGTTTCATTTTGCCATAAAAACCTCAAAGGGGTTGGAACCCATACAAACCTCAAAGGAAAAACAAACTATATTCTTTCAACATGTATGATCAAATTGCTTGTTTTTACGATTACCTGAAAATAGTTGTGGGTATTGTACCATCATGTCTTCCTCAATCTCCATATTGCCTTTTCGACGGCATGAGCACATGGACTAGAGGAATCTCTTTGTTGCAAAGCTTTTTCACAACACTGTCAAGTATCTGTACTGACCTCTCCTAGCATGTCAAGTTGAGATCCATGTCAAGATTCTCGTAGCTGATGATGTGTCGAGGATTGTGCACATACTTCCTCAAGTTGGATACATGGAATACATCGATAAGCCACCTTCCCCACACGAGCAATAATCTCAAACGATCCAGCATACCATGGTGCCAACTTGCCATGAACACCAAATTTCTATGCTCCCTTTATGAGAGATACTCTTAGTAAAACCCAATCTCCCAGGTATATTTCAGGAACTTCATCAAGACGAGAGATTATGTTGAATATTGATAAGTCATTTTTCAAAGTGGATGAAGTGAAGATGACCGGATTACCTGAATTTCTAAATCTCTTATCCAACGATCTGCATAGTTCTTTTGGCAGCTCTATGCTATCAGAAGCTTCCACCTCACAGGATCAATAACCCTCGCAGTCTCCTCCAAGAGATCCACAGAGTAAAGAGCATGGTCACCAACGCAACATCAACTGAAAAATGTGAGGCATCTCCGCACGTATACGGCTTTAAATGGTGCCAGGAGAATATTGGAATGATGGTTGTTGTTATACGTGAATTCTACTAACGACAGGTGGGACTTCAGGACCCTTCCCACTTCTGATTGCATGCACGCAACAAATCTTCAAGTGTCTGAATGGTACGCTTGCTCTGTCAGTCTGTCTGTATATGGTATGCATAACTCATCTTCAGCTCTGTCTGTAGTGCTGATATAAACTGGTGCAAGTAGTGAGATGTGAACCTCGAGTCTCTGTCAGACCCCACCTTACGTGGTATACCATGAAGTTTGATGTTGTTCAGCACATATAATCCGACCAATCTAGATGGAGTGTATGTCATACTGACAGGCATGAAATGGGCTTACTTGTTCAAGCTGTCAATAACAACCTAAATGGCATCATGACCACCTAGTGTCCTCAGCAATCCAGTGACGAAATCCATAGAGATACTCTCCACTTCCACTTGAGAATAGGGAGATATTATAATAATCTCGGCGGTCTCCTATGTTCAGCCTTGACCATCTGATATGTCACGCATTTGCTAACATGTTATGCCACATCGCGATTCATCCCGTTCCGTCAAAAATATTGGTATAGATCACGATACATCTTTTTGCTGCAAGAATGAATAGACAATCTTGAACTATGTGCCTCATTAAGAATGTCTCTGCGCAATTGCTCATCGTTAAGCACAACAACCCGACCAGCATTCTGTAAAATCGGCTCTGTCGCCACAAAATCATTAAATTCGTCCTTGATGGCACGCATGCATCTATCTCTGATCGAAGGATCTGAATTATGGTCTTCAACTATGCGATCCCATAGACTGCTAAATCGTGGAGGCACCATAGTAGATATGGATGTACTCTCTTAGGATGCCAATCAGTCAAAGCTAAGAACGTATCTCACGTGTACAACCAGTTTATTGTACCCTATACATGAGTTCTCCTAAGAGCATCTGCCACCACTTTTCCCTTACCAAGATGGTAAGAGATCGTGAAGTTATAATCCTTCAGTAGCTTAAGACACATGCGTTGTCTCATGTTCATCTCCTTTTGATCAAAGATGTATTTCAAACTCTTGTGATCTGTGAAATCTCGAAATTTATCCCATAGAGATAGTGGCACTGGATCTTCAAAGGGAAGACAACTACCGCCAACTCCAAGTCATGGTTGGAGTAATTGCTCATGAGACCTTAACTGATGTGCTGTATATGCAATCACGGGACCTTACTATTAGTCATGTGAGCCCGAGGCGAACCATTCCTACAATAAATGTTTTTTTAATATTTGATTTATAAATAAAAATTATTGTTTTTTACTCCCTATCTAAAATTAAATTAATTAATGCACTATAAGGTCCCTCTGTACAACTAGAGTTATGTACCATGATCATCTCAATGATCATACAGCTGTTGATTCAATAATTGAATCATAGAGATTGGTACATGATGACCATATAAGGATCTAGATTGACGACCCATCAAGCACCGTCAAATGATTGTTAAGAGATGATCTCCAGCCTGAAAAGGAGATGGCAATCCTTTCTCATTAGTTTGATACCTAACCAACTCTTGATGCAGGTCCTCTGTACGGGAATAGAGATTCGGAGGTATCCGCTTAGTTAGGTCAAAGAGTTGAATTGACGAGATCAATATAATCAAAGACCTATGTTGTATGATGTCGTGCTATAGGCACACATCCTCTGACCAGAGACAAATGTGTTGTTATATGTCTGAGTGTGTACATTTGACAGACTAATAGGTTCATAACCTAACCAAGGTCTATACTCGGATGAACTGGTGTGCATATGAGGGCATATGAGTAATGCAATCTCTCAAAAGGATCATACATATTCACTTGTGAACCAGAAGACATGAGCTCACTCATGAGGTATTGGGACCGATCAAGTTCCATGCATGGTTGTCATACTTTGGAAGAATGGCAAGAATTTGTAGGCATGATATATGGCTTTGGAAAGTATATGATCGATACCAACTTCCAATGACCAAGAATGAGAAACTTGATGATGAAACCCTAAAGATTACATTGAAAAATTGATTTATATCTTTGGTTTTATCGTAGGTCTTCTATTATGCATGATGTACATGTATTATGAATACCTGTAGGGTTATGTGATCATAAACGATTGTATAACACTGATGCTTCTATTCCGAGGGTGTGATGAAACAAGTCTAGATTTTAGTGACTTCTCTCAGTAAAGAAGTAACCTGATCTTGGTCCAAGTGTTGGACGTTGATCTGAATGAGATTCAGATGTAATAAGAAGATTAGATTTGCGGCATTGATTTAATCAAGCATCTATGAGAGGTCCATGGGATCTGGATTTGAGATGTGATCTCAATATTCAAGTCACTGTATGTGGAACATATAATCACTCTATCCTTATCTACAAGTATCTGCGGAGAAAACACATTATTCTTGAAAGAGTTCAAGAATAATTCCGTTGTTAAATGATATCTAGGCATTGAGAAATAGATAATTAAATGTAATTTAACTATCATGAATAATGTGAGTTTAATTCATATTATTTGAATGCATGAGAATGATAATCCGATGTAATTAAATATGATTTAGTTATTATGAATATGAATAATGTGGATAACACTATCCAAAATATTCATAATATATTATAAATATTATTTATAATGTATTAGAGAGAGCTTATTATGATTTATTTGTTGATTAATTATTGATGTGAATTGGATTCACATTGGATAATTAATTGGAAATGTAAGTCACTTTTTATTTTGGGTTGTGAATGTGATTCAAAAATTTCTAATGGCAAGGTTGCTATATTCACAAAATAATTATGGATTATTTTTGTAGAGTAATTTACAACAAGTGTTGTTGTAAATCTTGAAGATTTCCATGGAACAATGTAATCTCATGAGATTACTTAAGATTGCACCCTTCCTTAATGGGAGGGTGGGCGACCACCCAATCTAATTCGGAAAGGGTGGCCGTCCAGTCTATTCCTATGGAAGGATGCAATCCCCATTCCATATTCTCATGCTTGATTGATTAATTTTAAGATTAATTTATATTTATTTTTAATGTATATTTATTCTAAATTAAATTAATTGTTGTATTTTTACAACAAAATCTTGACCATTGAAAGAAACACAAATTAATCTCATCCATTAATTTTGTGTAATCCATGGATTGTGATCCATGGAATCCCAAAATACTATATAACAAGAGGCACCCTTTGCTCTTCAAGTTACAACTATAATTGTAACATCAAGCTCTCTCTCTCTCTCTCTCTCTCTCTTTCATTCTCACGTATTCTCTCTCTCTCTTTGGGCGGCCTGAAGGATATGGAATTATCCTCAAGTGCATCACGGAAGCGTGATCGTCGTATCGAATATGACGAAGAACGACTAGTCATACTAGTTGTTCTATGCAGCGGAATTTAAATTTTCATGCGATTAAACCACATGATCCAAGAACGATTCTCGGATCGTTTCATCTAGAACCACAACAAGTACAAGGAATACCTCTTGAAGCGTGGTTTATCGAGTCTCTATGAGAAGAGACCTCCCGTCTCAAGTCCGATCGTCGGAGAGAAAGCTTGCCAGCATGGGGATGAACCACATTGTCCTCGCAATCCAACAAGATGATACAAGCACGGTTGCTCCTGATCTCGTCGCACGAGGTCGAATGTTTCCTTAGTGAGCGTAGCACACCAAGAAGACGGAGAACCGAAGAACGTCGAAGCGGCGGCGCGGTGGCGAGAGTGTCGACGAGAACCTCTCCTCTAGGGTTTGATGGTCGGCCACCAAATAGAGGGAGAGAGGGCTATCGTGTATGAAGAAAGAGAGAGAGAGAGAGAGAGCGCTTCAATATTGCATGTCAATATTGCATGTAAATAGAGAGCATGATATGCCTCTCTATTTATAGGGTTTTGGGATCCATGGATCTCAATCCATGGGACATATAAAAAATCAATGGATGAGATTGATTATGTCAATCCAATGGTCAAGAATGTTGTTGGTAAAAACCAACAACTTGTGATTTAATTTAATTAAAATATATTTGACAAATCAAATATAAATCAATCCTAAATTATATCAATAAACAAGGAGAAAATATACATGGAGATTACATCTCCATGTATAATCTAGAGGCGATGGCCACCCATTCCATAGAGGAATAGGGTGCCGCCCACCACCTTCCAAGTTGAGGGCAATCTCATGGATTTCCATGAGATTGCATGTCTCCTTGAATTTCTCCATTATTTATTTCCAACAACTTTTGTTGGATTTTATTCTTCAAAAATATTTCACAATTATATTTGAGAATATTGCAATCTTGCCATTGAAAAATTGTGAATCATATTCACAACCGAAAACAACATATAATTTACATTGTCAATTAATTACACAATGTGTATCCAATACACATAATAATTAATCAACAAATATAAATTATAATTAGTTCTCTCTAATACATTATAAATTACATTTATAATATATTATGAATAGTTGGATATTTCTATCCACATTATTCTTATCCATAATAATTAAATCATATTTAATTATATTGAATAATTTCTTCACACATCAAAATGATCAAATTACATTTAATCATTATTTCTTCATTGCTCAGATCCATGGAATTATTCTTGAACCCTTCAAGAATAATGCGATTTCTCTGCAGATACTTGGAGATAAGGACATGGCGATTGTATTGTTCCATGTATAATGACTTGGATGTTGAGATCACACCTCAAATCCAGATCCCATGGACCTCCCGCTGATGCTTTATCAAATCAAGACCGTAGACCTAATCTTCTCATTGCATCTGAATCTCATTCAGATCAATGTCCAGTTCATGGACTAAGATTAGGTCAGTTCTCTAATGAGAGGAGTCACTAAAATCCAAACCTGTTTCATCACTCCCTCGGAATGGAAGCGTCATGGTTATACAATCGTTTATGACCACATCACCCTCATGTATTTCCAGCACATGTACATCCGACATACTGGAAGACCTATGATCATTCTAAAGATAAAGATCACTTTTACACTGTCATCTTCAGGGTTTGATCATTAAGTTTCTCAATCTTGGTCACTGGGATTTGGTATAGATCATATGCTTTCCCAAAGCATATATCTTACCTTCAAATTCATGTCATGCTTCCAAAGCATGATGTCCATGCATGGAATTTGATCAGTCCCAATACCTCATGAGTGAGCTCATGTCTCTCGGTTCACAAGTGAACCTGTATGATCCCTTTGAGAGATCGTATTACTCATATGTCCTTACATGCACACCAGCTCGCCGGTGTATAGACCTTGGTTAGGTCATCGACCTATTGGTCTGCCAAATGTACACACTCAGACATATAGCAACACATCTGTCTCCGGTCAGAGGATGCATGCCTATGTTGTGATAGTATTCAACATAGGTCTTTGGTTATCTCGATCTCGTTAAGTCAACCCAGTGACTCAACTAATCTGACACCTCTGAATCACTATTCCCATGCAGAGGACCTGCATCAAGAGGTCAGTCAGATATTAGCCATATGAGCAAGGATTGCCATCTCCTACTCAGACTGGTGATCATCACTTAACAATCATTTGACGATGCTTGATGAGTCATCTATCTAACTCCTTAGATATTCATCCAAGCATCAGCCTCTATGATTCATCCAATGAATCAACAGTTGTATGATCATCAAGTTGGCCATGGTACATAACCCTTATTGTACAGAGGGATCCTATAGTGCATTCATTCATTTAATCTCAGAAAGGGAGTGAAGAATAATCAATAACTTTCATTGATAATTTATTCATTACAATAACAATTATTGTAGAAATGGTTCGCCTGGGGCTCACATTGCTAACATGGCCATCCATCTAAACACTAAAGAGAAGACCGCCGCCGTTGAATCGTCGTTGTGCCATCGACCCATCACTTCGACTGCCCTAGGTTCTCCGTCTTTTTTTGGTGAGCTTCACTCGTGAAGAAAACGTTCGATCTCGTGTGACGAGATCATGAGTTCTTTTACTTGGATCAACTACTTGGATTGTGAGAAGAACACGATTCATCTCCGCGCTCGCAAGCATTTCCTCCGACAGATCGGACTTGAGACAGGAGGTCTCTTCTCTTAGAGACTCAGTCACAACCATGCTACAAGAGCCTTAGGTATGATGCGATACTCATGCTTCCGTGATGCGCTTAAGGATTCTTCTGTATCCTTCAAGTGGTATTAAAACCTTAGGTAGGCGGTTTTACATAAGATCCATAAACTTGAATGACTTGGGCTCCTTAGGATTTTTGAAAATGTTACCGCATTTGGTTCACGCAACCCTGTTTTGTGAATCTTTTCTATCCTGCTAAAATTGTTTAAACACAAAATTATCATTTTCATTATGTTCCTCATTAAATAAAGAAACTGTAATATTTGAGTTTATGTGATTTGGAATCCGAGTGTGCAAGTTATGATCATTTTAGTGAACATGTATCCACTACTTCGGGGATGACAGATCTTAACGTAATTAAAGAGTTAATTATTGTTTGAAATGCCTATAAATGTTTGCAAATAATTTGGGTTCTATTATAAATCAAATTAATCAACTTTGGAAACTTATTTTGCAAGATTTGCATTTAAATTGATTGAGATATGCTAATTTTAGTGAGGGCCACTGTTGGAAATTACATTCCTAATCAATAACCTTGTGATTGTCATTTAATCAATTAGTGAAATTAATGATTAATTTCTTAGAATAATTATTGATAAATATTTTGTGAAATATTTGATAATGATTATTTCCTTAAATGACATTGTCTTAACCAATAATTGATTAGGTATGATCTACATCACAAATGGATAACAATATTATTTGACGTTTATTGATGACCATTCACGATGCGGGTTTATCTTCTTGCTACATCATAAATCTGAAACCCTTGAAACGTTCAAAGCGTAAATGTTTTGGTTGAGAACAAAATCGACAGGAAGATCAAGCAGATTCGATCTGCTCAAGGTAAAGAGTACCTCTTAAATGAATTCAAGGAATATGGAACTGTCTCAAATCTCACTCTCCCTGGAAACCCCCAACTTAATGGTGTTGCTGAAAGACGCAACATGACCATCATAGATATGGTTCGTTCAATGATGAGTAAAGCACATTTACCTCTTAGTTTCTGGGGGTATGCAGTAGAGACTGCAATATATATCTTGAATAAGATTCCTAGCAAGTCTATACCTAAGACTCCTCATGAGCTATGGTATGGAATCAAACCTAATGTTAATCATTTGAAGGTTTAGGGTTGCTTGGTTAATGCAAAGAATATAGATGTAAGTAAGTTAGAATCTCTCTCTTGTGAGTGTTATTTCATTGGGTATGTGAAAGATGGTATTGTATACCATCTTTATGACCCTGAGACCCAGAAGGTTTTTTATCTCTAGAGATGTGAGATTTCTAGAGGATGACTTCCTTAAATATCAAGACAAAAATGAAGTAGAGGAACTCATTGAGTTCCCTGAGGATTATGAGCTTCCTGAACCAGAACTGAAGAGATAAATAAGGTTGAAACATCCATACCTTTTCGAAGAAGTTTGAGGGTGGTTGCACCACCTGAAAGGTATGGATTACATGTGTCATGCAAGACTGACAATGATCCTGCTTCATTTGATGAAGCACTTACGGGTCATGACATAGATATATGGATGCTAGCAATGAAATCTGAGATTTCCTTCATGCATAAGAATGGCGTATGGACCCTTGAGAATCTACCTGAAGGGGCAAAGCTCATTTGGTGTAAATGGATTTTCAAGAGAAAGAGGGAACTTGATGGGAAAGTAGAGACTTTCAAGGCACAGCTCGTAGCCAAAGGCTACTCGCGGAGAGAACGTATCGACTACGATGAAACGTTCTGTGATGCATCGCCCCTCCGGCTACCGAAACCGACGGGACGAGAGCGTCGGACTTACAGTCCAAATACACCCATGATCTATGATATTCAGCAAACCATATTATGCACATTTGATCGACATTTGAAATATAAATAACAACAGGAGAATAATATAAAATGCAAGGAAAAAATACAACATCCATTCTCACTGATAATGATCATCTCCATGTCCACAAAATGAGATACATCAACTAACTTATAAATTTTGTAGAAGAAGCTCTCCAAACATCTCACTTGTTGGACATGCGAGCCCATGACGAGCCATTATGCAATAAATGTTATTGCAATTCAATCCTTAATCTGAAATGAAGAATAACTAATTTGCATAATAGTTCCCTTAGTACAATTAGGGTTATGTATCATGGCCATCTTAATGATCATACAGCTGTTGATTCAATTATTGAATCATAGATGTTGTTGCTTGGATGACTATCTAAAGAGTTAGATTGAGAACTCATCAAGCACCGTCAAATGATTGTTAAGATGTGATCTCCAGCTTGAGTAGGAGATGTCAATCCTTATCTTTAATGGCTGATATCTGACCGACCTCTTGATGGAGGTACTCTGCATAGGAATAGAGATTTGGAGGTGTCAGATTAATTAGGTCAAAGAGTTGACTTAACGAGATTGAGATAACTAAAGTCCTATGTCGTATGCTGTCACGATATAGGCACACATCCTCTAACCGGAGATAGATGTGTTACTATATGTCTGAGTATGTACATTTGGCAGACCAATAGGTTGATGACCTAACCAAGGTCTATATACAGACGAGCTTGTATACATATAAGGGCATATGAGTAATACGATCTCTCAAAGGGATCATACAGGTTCACTACCGAACGGAAGACATGAGCTCACTCATGAGATATTGGGAAGAATCAAATTCCGTGCAAGGTCGTCTCGCTTTGGAAGCTTGACTGAATTTATAGGTTTGATATATACTTTTGGAAAGTGTATGATCAACACCTATGTGTGATATATGCTTTTGGAAAGTATATGATCGATACCGACTCCCAATGATCGAATGAGAAACTCAATAATAAAACTCTGAAGGAGATAGTCTAAAAAGAGATCTGAAACTTCGGGTTTAATCTAGATCTTCATGTATGCATGATGTACATGTATTGGGAATACCTGAGGGTGATGTGATCATAAACAATTGTATAACCACGGCGCTTCCATTCCTCCGGAGTGATGAAACAAATCTGGATTTTAGTGACTCCTCTTATAGAGAAGTGATCTAATCTTAGTCCAAATGTTGGACATTGATCTGAATGTGATTCAGATGTAATGAGAAGATTAGGTTTGCGGTCTTGATTTAATCAAGCATCTGCGAGAGGTCCGCAAGATCTGGATTTGAGATGTGATCTCAATATCCAAATCACTATACGTGGAACAATACAATCACCCTGTCCTTATCTCCAAGTATCCGCGGAGAATGCGCATTATCCTTGAAAGAGTTCATGGATAATTTCATTGTTGATATATGTATCCAAGCATCGAAAAATTTGATAACTAAATGTGATTTAATTATCATGGATATTTAATTGTCATGGATAATATGAATTTGATTCATATTAGAAGGAGAGTTATCTGAGATAATTAAATATGATTTTAATTATCAAAGATTTGAATAATGTGAATGTGATTCATATTATTTTGGCACATGAGAATAGATATCCAAGATGATTAAATACAATTTAATTATCATGGATATGAATAATGTGGATGACACTATATATATTAATCATATATATTATAAATGTGATTTATAATATATTAGAGAGAGCATATTTTGATTTATATTTGTTAATTAATTATTGATGTGAATGGGATTCACATTAAATGGTTAATTATAATATAATTTACATTTTATTTTGGGATGTGACTTTGATTCATATTTTTCCTATGTCATGATTGCAATATTTCACAAGATAATTATGAATTATTTTTGTAAAATAATTTATAACAATTGTTGTTGTAAATCCTAGAGATATCATGAGATAATGGTATCTCATGAGATAATGAGACCTCATGAGATAATGAGATCTCATGAGTTGTTGGTGGCCGTCCCCCCTTTTTAGGGGATATGACTTATCTCCTCATTATCTCCAAGGATAATTAATTGATTTGATTTGAATTTAAACATATTGATTTATTGATATATATATATATGAAATTAAATTAAATTAATTTTTGTTTTGTTTTTACAACAAGATCATAGCCAATGAAAGAAACACAAATAAATCTCAACTATTGATTGTGTGTTGTCCATGGATTGGGATCCATGGATTCCCAAAACCCTATATAAAAAGAGGCATCCCTTGCACTTTGATATATACAATTATGAATTCTCTCTCTCTTTCTCCCTACGCCATGTCTCTCTCTCTCTCTCATAATGGTCGTCCACCAAGGAGCCATTGTGAGAGTCGTCATCGATGCAGCATCGTCGTTACACTGCCGAACCATCTACTCGTGGATATCCATCTCCTTCGGTGCGTCTTGCTTATGAAGAAGATGTTGGATATTATCAGGAGATCCGTCGCTTGGATCATCAACATGGATTGCGAGGAGCACACAATTCATCCCCGCGCTCGCAAGCATCTCCTTCGTTGGATCGGACTTGAGACATGACGTCTCTTGGTTTAAAGCTCGATCGCAACCATGCTTCAAGAGGTAACCCTAGTACCTTATTGTGATTTAGATGAAACGATCCAAGAAGTGTTCTTGGATCATGTGGTTTCATCATTTAAAATTTTTTAAATTCCGCTACATCGAGCTACTGGTGCGACTAGACGCTCCCGATCGCATACGATGTGATCCACACGCTTCTGTGATGCGCTTGAGGATTTCCCCGTATTCTTGAAGTGGTGTGAGAGCCAGGTTGTCGAAGGTTTTGGATGAGATCCATGAACCTACGAAGATTTGAGCTCTATAGGGTCGTGAAGATTTTAGCATTTCAATTTTTACAGCCTGTTTTGTGATAATTTTTAGACCCTGTTTAAAAATGTTTAAACACAAAAATATCCCTCGGATAATGTTCCCCATTAAATAAGGAAAACATGGAATTTGAGTTTGCGTGATTTGGAAACCGATAACTCAAGATATGATTGTTTTAATGACCATATGTCCACTGTTTCGGGGATGGCGATTAGTGACGTAATTAAAGAGTTAATTACGGGTTCTAAATGCCTATAAGTGCGTAACTCTAACTTAGATTTTTTTTTAGATCAAATTAGTGAATCAAATAAATTTATTTTGCATTAATTGGATTTAAATTGATCGAGTTATGTTAATTTTAGTGAGTAGGGGTCACTGTTGGAAATTAACAAACTTGATCATGAACTTTGTGATTGTTATTAAAATAAATTAATGAAAATTAATAGTTAATTTTCTGAAATGATTATTGATAAATATTTGTGAAATATTTGAAGATGATAGTTATTTCCTTGAATGACATTGTATTAACAAAAATGATAAGATAGTTGATCTTGATCACAATTGGTTAATATGAAATTTCTAACAAACATTGTTTTCATGAAAACTTTAATTTATCCTACAATAGTTGTAGGATAACTTTTACATGCAAAACCTTGTTGCTTGAATAGGATTGGGGATTAGTTTAGCAAATCTCCTTATAATATTATCAAAATGGTTTTGATGAGTCACTGTTGGAAATTAACAAACTTGATCATGAACTTTGTGATTGTTATTAAAATAAATTAATGAAAATTAATAGTTAATTTTCTGAAATGATTATTGATAAATATTTGTGAAATATTTGAAGATGATAGTTATTTCCTTGAATGACATTGTATTAACCAAAATGATAAGATAGTTGATCTTGATCACATTTGGTTAATATGAAATTTCTAAAAAACATTGTTTTCATGAAAACTTTAGTTTATCCTACAATAGTTGTAGGACTTTTACATGCAAAACCTTGTTGCTTGAATAGGATTGGTGATTTGTTTAGCAAATCTCCTTATAATATTATCAAAATGGTTTTGATGAATATTATATGGTATATCTTCGGTTGAAAAACCGATAAACATCTCAATTACAAAGTGATTGACTCGACATTCTTTTTTCTCGAGGCGGATATGGTGCCTAGTCGGGGAGCGTTAGGGTAGAAGGTTGCACCGTGTGTGGTATGTCCCACTCCCGTCGTTATTGGCCATGACAACGGGTAGGGAACGATTGATGCTTGAGAGATCGTGATGTATCTTCTAATTATTAAAATTTGAATAATACGTATTTGAGATTATACCATAAGTAACAATTAAGAATGTTTGTTGGATATTAATTGGATCATTAATTTAATATGATTAGATTAATGGGAATCCAATTAAAAGTTAAACACTCTATTTTTAATAGAGTTGTTATTTCCCTTGGAAGAATTAATCGTAATGAATATGATTCATAATCATTAATTAAAATTTGAATATGAGGTGGAGGATAACATAAGCGACATCCATGGTCTCCCGTCAAGGCGAAGGGTTTCGTTGCTAGGTGTTGTATATAGGAGACGCATGTCCGAAGCGACAACTCCTTATACAAGTTCACCTGAATCGGGCCTTTTTGCTTCTCGAAAGAGTAAGGCCATATGTGTAGTGAACCCAGTATCGCTTCCTCATATTATTGGGGTGATATTGGATTGTGCATAGCGAGTATTAAGCATGTTGACGGTTGATTCAATTAACAACGGGTCAACATCACCTTAGGGGTGCTGGGCCCTGGTGTTGAAGACCGAATTGGGAAATGCAAGATGGACTTGCAAGGCCGAATGAGTTCCCGCTTCTTTTTATCTGAGTTGTAGTTTCTCATATTATTGGGATGCAACAAAGATAGGAAAGGAGATCCCATATCTTCCTAGAGATATAATGGTAAGAATATCTCTTACATTGAAAGTGATTATGAGAATGAACTTTCAATGTTGACAAGCAAGACAACTTTGATATAAAATTCCTTAATCAAAGTAAAATATGTATATATGTATGTATGTATATATATATTTATGCAAATTTCTTATTTCAAATACCATTAAACCCACTCAAAGCTATACTCAATAATAACCAGTGTAATATCATGAATTAAATTCATGATCAAGATATTATCCTTGCAATTGGACACATAATGTCTGCGGTTGCAATATGCAAGTTTTCTCAACATAATGAGGAATGACAATTAAATAAGACAATAAGACATCACTTTAGGGTTCGTATGTATCTTTAGTCTTGATCTTTCATCGAGTGTACTTTGGAAGTGACATGTCGATGATGATCGTAATTGTCAAATTAATCCTTATAAAATCAAAGGAGATGTTTTGGCATACATATGTTCTCTAGACATTTAATCATGAATGACATGGTTCTCTGCATTATGCAGAATGGTAGCTCGAAAGAGATGATGTATTCAAAATGTTTGAATACCTGCCTGAACCAAAGTTTTTGAGTTAAGATGGAGGACTCATCAAGCACCGTCAAATGATTGTTAAGATGTGATCTCCGACCTGGGTAGGAGATGACAATCCTTATCTCTAAAGGCTTATATCTGATCGACCTCTTGATGCATGTCCTCTGCATAGGAATAGAGATTCGAAGGTATCAGATTAATTAGGTCAAAGAGTTGACTTAATGAGATCGAGATAAACAAAGTCCTATGTCGTATGCTGTCATGATATTGGCAGGCATCCTCTGACCGGTGATAGATGTGTTACTATATATCTGATAATGTGCATTCGACAGACCAATAGGTTGATGACAAAACCAAGGTCTATGTACCGGCGAGCTGGTGTGCATATAAGGGCATATGAGTAATATGATCTCTTAAAGGGATCATACATATTTACTACTAAACCGGAAGACATGAGCTCACTCATGAGATATTGGGAAGAATCAAATTTCGTGCACTGTCATCTCGCTTTGGAAGCTAGACTGAATTTGTAGGTTTGATATATACTTTTGGAAAGTGTATGATCTACACCTGGGGTATGATATATGTTTTTGGAAAGTATGTGATCGATACTGACTTCCAATGATCGAATGAGAAACTTAATGATAAAAACCTGAAGGAGATAGTCTAAAAAGAGATCTAAAACTTCGGGTTTAATCTAGATCTTCAAGTATGCATGATGTACATGTATTGAGAATACCTGAGGGTGATGTGATCATAAACGATTGTATAACCACGACGCTTCCATTCCTAGGGAGTGATGAAACATGTCTGGATTTTAGTGACTCCTCTCATAGAGAAGTGATCTAATCATAGTCTAAATGTTGGACATTGATCTGATTGTGATTCAGATGTGATGAGAATATTGGATTTGCGATCTTAACTTTATCAAGCATCTGTGGGAGGTCCGCAAGTTCTAGATTTGAGACGTGATCTCAATATCCAAGTCACTATACGTGGAACAATATAATCGCCCTATCCTTATCACCATGTATCCGTGGAGAACGCGCATTATCCATGAAAGAGTTCATGGATAATTTCATTGTTGATATATGTATCCAAATATCGAGAAAATTGATAATTAAATATGATTTAATTATCATGGATAATATGAATTTGATTCATATTATAAGGAGAGTTATCTGAGATAATTAAATGTAATTTAATTATCAAAGATGTGAATAATGTGAATGTGATTCATATTATTTTGGCACATGAGAATAGAGATCCAAGATGATTAAATACGATTTAATTATCATGGATATGAATAATGTGGATTGCACTATCCATATTAATCATATATATTATAAATGTGATTTATAATATATTAGAGAGAGCATATTCTGATTTATATTTGTTAGTTAATTATTGATGTGAGTTGGATTCACATTGAATTATTAATTATAATATAATTTTCATTTTATTTTGGGACGTGAATTTGATTCACATTTTTCCAATGGCATGATTGCAATATTTCATAAGATAATTATGAATTGTTTTTGTGAAATAATTTACAACAATTGTTGTGGTAGATCCTGGAGATATCATGAGATAATGGTATCTCATGAGATAATGGTATATCATGAGATAATGAGATCTCATTAGATAATGAGATCTCATGAGATGTTGGTAGCCGTCCCCCTTTTTAGGGGATATATTTTTTCTCCTCATTATCTCCAAGGATAATTAATTGATTTGAATTTAAATATATTGATTTATCGATATATATTATATTAAATTAAATTAATTATTGTTTTGTTTTTAGAACAAGATCATAGCCATTGAAAGAAATACAAATCAATCTTAACCATTGATTGTGTGTTGTCCATGGATTGGGATCCATGGACTCTCAAAACTCTATATAAGAAGAGGCACCCCTTTCTCTTCGATATATACAATTGTGAATGCTCTCTCTCTCTCCACATGCCAAGCCCCCCTCTCTCTCTCTCATAATGGCTGTCCACCATTGAGCCATTGTGAGAGTCGTCATCGACGCAGAATCGTCGTTCTGCTGCCGGATCATCTACTCGTGTATCTCCATTTCCTTTGGTGTGTCTCGCTCATGAAGAAGATGTTGGATCTCGTGTGACGAGATCAGGAGATCCGCCGCTTGGATCATCAACATGGATTGCGAGGAGCACGTGATTCATCTCCGCGCTCGCGAGCGTCTCCTCTGTTGGATCGGACTTGAGACAGAAGGTCTCTTGGTTTAGAGACTTAATCGTAACCACGCTTCAAGAGGTAACACTAGTACCTATTTGTGGTTTAGATGAAACGATCCATGAAGTATTCTTGGATCATGTGGTTTCATCATTTAAAATTTTTTAAATTCCGCTGCATCGAGCGATTAGTGTGACTAATCGCTCCCGATCGCATACGATGCGATACACACGCTTTCGTGGTGCGCTTGAGGATTTTTCTCATATACTTCAAGTGGTATCAGAGCTAGGTTGTTGAAGGTTTTGGATGATATCCATGAATCTATGAAGATTTGGGCTCGATAGGGTTCGTGAAGATTTTAGCATTTTAATTTTTGCAGCCATGTTTTGTGCAAATTTTTAGACCCTGTTTAAAAATATTTAAACACAAAAATATCCCTTGTATAATGTTCCCCATTAAATTAAGAAATCATGGAATTTGAGTTTGCGTAATTTGGAAACTGATAACTCAAGATATGATTGTTTTAATGACCATATGTCCACTGTTTCAGGGATGACGATTAGTGACTTAATTTAAAAGTTAATTACAGGTTTTAAACGCCTATAAATGCGTAACTATCACTTGGATTCTGTTTTAAATCAAATTAGTGAACCAAATAAATTTATTTTGCATTAATTGGTTTAAATTAATCTAGTTATGCTAATTTTAGTGAGTAGGGGTCACTGTTGGAAATTAACAAACTTGATCATGCATCTCGTGATTGTCATTCAAATAAATTAATGAAAATTAATTGTTAATTTTCTGAAATGATTATTGATAAATATTTGTGAAATATTTCAAGATGATAATTATTTCCATGAATGACATTGTATTAACCAAAATGATAAGATAGTTGATCTTGATCACAATTGGTTAATATTAAATTTCCAACAAACATTTTTTTCATGAAAACTTTAGTTTATCCTACAATAGTTGTAGGACAACTTTTACATGCAAAACCTTGTTTTTTGAATAGGATTGGGGATTTATAAAGCAAATCTCCTTATAATATTATCAAAATGGTTTTGACGAATATTATATGGTATATCTTCGGTTGAAAAACTGATGAACATCTCAAGTACAAAGTGATTGACTCGGCATTCTTTTTTCCCCAGGCAGATATGGGGCCTAGTCGGGGAGCGTTGGGGTAGAAGGTTGCACTGTGTGTGGTCTATCCCACTCCTGTCGGTACTGGCCATGACAACGGGTAGGTAACGAATGATGCTTGAGAGATCGTGATGTATCTTCTAATTATTAAAATTCGAATAATACGTATTTGAGATTATACCATAAATAACAATTAAGAATGTTTGTTGGATATTAATTGGGTCATTAATTTATTATGATTAGATTAATTGGAATCCAATTAAAAGTTAAACACTCTATTTTTAATAGAGTTGTTATTTCCCTTGGAAGAATTAATCGTAATGAATATGATTCATAATGATTAATTAAAATTTGGATATAAGGTGGAGGATCACATAAGTGACATCCTTGGTCTCCCGTCAAGGCGAAGGGTTTCATCGCTAGGGGTTGTATATAGGAGACGCCTGTCCGAAGTGACAACTCCTCATACAAGTTCACCTGAATCAGGCCTTTTGCTTCTCGAAAGAGTAAGGCCGTATACGTAGTGACCCCAGTATCGGTTCCTCATATTATTGGGGCGATATTGGAGTGCGCATAGTGAGTATTAAGCCTTTTGACGGTTGGTTCAATTAACAACGGGTCAACATCACCTTAGGGGTGGTGGGCCCGGGTGTTAAAGACCGAATTGGGAAATGCAAGTTGGACTTGCAAGGCGGAATGAGTTGCCGCTTCTTTTTATCTGAGTTGTAGTTTCTCATATTATTGGGATGTAACAAAGATAGGAAAGGAGATCCCAGATCTTGCTAGAGATATGGTAAGAATATCTCTTCTATTGAAAGTGATTAGGGGAATGAACTTTCAATGTTGACAAGGCAAGACGACTTTGATATAAAAAATTCCTAAATCAAAGTAAAATATGCATATATGTTTATGTATATATATTTATGTAAAATTCTTATTTCAGATAATTCTCATTAAACCCACTCAAAGTTATACTCTATAATAACCAGTGTAATATCAAGAATTAAATTCATGATCAAGATATTATACTTTCTATTGGACACATAATGTATGTGGTTGCATTATGTAAGTTTCCTCAACATAATGAGGAATGACAATTAAATAAGACAATAAGACATCACTTTAGGGTTCGTGTGTCTCTTTAGTCTTCATCTTTCAGCGTGTGTACTTTGGAAGTGACATGTCGATGATGATCGTAATTGTCAAATTAATCCTTATAAAATCAAAGAAGATGTTTTGGCATACATATGTGCTCTAGACATTTAATCATGAATGACATGGTTCTCTGCATTATGTAGAATGGTAGCTCGAAAGAGATGATGTATTCAAAATGTTTGAATACCTTCCTGAACCAAAGTTTTTGAGTTAAGATGGATGTATAAATGATGAATGTCATCATTATACTGTCTATACTCAAGTCATTCATGAAGATTAGTAATAATCATATTGTATGAATTAAAATGAAGCATATATAAATGTTTAAATCTCTCGTTTTGAAATCCTTTTGAATTCAACATAAAAGATCCTTTATCTTAAGCAATGGTTGTTTATTGATGAAGAAGGGAGCATAGTGGAAGCATGGGTCGGACCCGAGTAAGAAGGAAAGTCAAAGAGTTGACTATACTTCTATAGTTTCCATACTTATGGCATCTAAAGAGTTGGATGAATGCCAATACTGCAATAAGCCGATGTATTGATAGTATGACTATCTGGACTATCTAGGATCCTTTGAGAAGGACTCGGATAGTGCACCGACATAATCTATATTTAATCATAGAAATTGACTTTCTTGTAAGTAAAGTCTAATAATTGTAACTCATTCTTCTAATGATGCTTGCAATTGTTGCATATGTTGTAGAAGATTAGTAAATTTGTTCTTAAGGATTAATAGTCATTTATATGGGAATTGATACAATTTTTGCAACAATCTCCATAGGATATATAGACCTGATATTTTCAGTGGGAGAGTCCTTGGTCTTAGAGAATGTATCTATGACCTAGATATTAGAATACATTCATTGTTGGAGATGAACATGTATTCTGGAATAGACCTATAATAAAGAGTTACAATAGTGGACTATACTAAATTAGAATATTAATGAAAGGTTCATTAACATTTCTAATACTGAAAATTAAACCTTAATAGATCAATAGGAGGATGAAGATCATTTGACAATCATCTGGCATCGAGTCTTGGACATATGTCTATTGATATGATCAATAGACTAGTGAGATATTGAACTTTAGATTGTCTAAAGGTTCAAATCTTACATACTTAAGAATATTGTATTCAAAGTAAATATGTCCAATACACTTTCTCTGAGAATTGTGTAAGATGCCAAGATATTCAATATCTTATACATATTGATGTATGTGGATCATCTGTATCATAATAAATATTGATGATATGTGATATCATTCAATGATTATTTGTGATATGAGATTCATTCCTTTCACCTTAGAAACCTATGAAATGTTCAAAGATTTCACAATTTTGATTTAGAACCAAAGTTTGAAGGAAGACAAAATGAATTTGATCTAACTTAGGTAGCAAGTACCTATTAGATGAATTCAAGGAATACCTTGTGGAGATAGGAATATCATTCCTATCTCACTTCTCCTAATACACCTAAACTCAATAGAATTGTAGGGAGATACTGTAATGCCCCACCTAGACGGGAGCGCATCTCAACACCCATTCACATTATTACCCAACAACAGCCATAAACAACCTTTATGATATACCATTTATACAAAAAAAACATAGGAAGGAAAATCTAAGTTTTCATTGATAACAAAAGTCCACATAGGAATAGCAATAAATCCTCAGAGTCTCTTTATTACATCATAAATACTTAGAAATGAAAGATAGCAACAACTACTAAGAAACTAGTCCTCAACCTTAACCACGTCCTGCAGATGCACCACCAAAGATATGAGCCTCTATCTCCTGCTCTACACTTCCTGTTGGATTTCCAAAGAATGTAACTCATGAGTCAACTGACTCAGTAAGGATAAAATAACTTATAAATCAAGAGAGAGTATAGGTAGGCAATGCAAATGCAGTAACTTAACAAGTTTAGAAGAGAACATTCTAAAAGCATCTAGCATTATACAATCACTTATATTCTAGGCCTTTAATACGTACACAATCAAATCAATTCT
Organism: Ottelia alismoides; assembly: GCA_037367405.1. Classification (NCBI taxonomy): domain Eukaryota; kingdom Viridiplantae; phylum Streptophyta; class Magnoliopsida; order Alismatales; family Hydrocharitaceae; genus Ottelia; species Ottelia alismoides. Next base: position 57,600 of record JAZKJV010006109.1, read on the forward strand.
TTGATATATCTATATTCATATTTTCATTTACTTATCCCGGACTCGCCCGTCAAAGGAGAAAGATTACACTAGAAATGAAGTCTGCAACACTTCATTTAAAGTGCAACCCAAAACCTGTGTGCAAACGCGATCCTTCAGCTAGTCTAGTTGATAGTACTCTGACACTCGAGACGGGCATATATGTTCAATGAGTCTCAACCCTGTCAATCGAGTCTGCCGGAGGAGTCTCGCTCGCTCCTTAAAATGTGCAACAAAACGGATCCGTATGTGCGATGCACGCGTGCATCCACCTCAATTCCACCAGAGTACCTACCACCACTCCACTCTGTGATGCCCCTCGAGTGGGGTGACTCACTGTCGGTTCAGCCGGACTACAAAGGTGTGCACCCACCTTGTAGTATTTATCTTAAAAGATGACCACAAAAGTTATTAGTTGTTACCCAGAAGTAATCACTCTTTAGACTTGACCAAGTGTTCTGCCAAGTTCTTGACCAAGTCGTTTAATAATTGTGACCCTCATGCCACCATCTGTGCCATTAATGTTTTTCCAGGATTATCATAGCTTAGACTAACACATTTCATTTCACAAGTTGGGATTGGTAGACAACAGTCACCCAACACATCATCTCGTGCTATCCATAATCAGTCCCTATATTCACATAATTTTATGAGCATTAACTAAGATGTGCTCCATCTAATCTCATACTAAAATTAGTTGTAGGGACAACTCCTATCATCCATCGTAGGTAGGAACCATGACCCAATCAAAATATATAACTTTTGAATACAAAAGACTAAAACAACGACCAAGAGATATGCATATTATCAACTTGAAGAAGTGATGTGCACTGCCAACTTTTGGGGAATCACTGTGTATTGTATTCACGCATACATATAATAAAATACTGCTCTTTAGGCATCGATTCAAGTCATTTCAAGGAAAAGAAAACAAGTCATTATACGCTTACGCCAATAGTCCATATGAATCAAACGTACTAATTATTCTATAATAAGGGAACCCAAACAGATGCATGGCATGGAGTTCAATTCGGGCTTCTACACTTCCATTAACTAAGGAGAGAATATAATACAAATTGTGGTATCATTAGTAGAGTCCCCCAATGTCCATGTCTAGTGCCTTATTGTCTCTGCCCAAGTCAATCCCATTAAAAAAATTAAATTCATTTAACGTGAATAATTTCTCAGATTATAACTCAACCACACATCTCCATAAACAAGGATATAAGTACTAAAAAAATACGAAGCCACAACGGTTTTAAAAGAGAGGGGGCGATGGGGCGATATTACCTGCTATATTTAGATAACAACAACAAAAAAAACAAACAAACAAAGAAAATATTTAGCCGTAACTTCCAGGCACTCTTTCCCAACGTGTGGCATCCCTCAGAATAAAGATAATTATCATTTTATCAAACAACACCTCAATGAGTATTTACAGGCAAAAACTCACCACCACATGTAACATTCTATGATATAGTTTAATCAACACAACCCCAATTACTTGGATAATAGTACTACCCTAAAGCACGAAGGTACCATTCAAATTCTAACATAATGGAAGTGATGACCTTAATGTTTGGTCATACGGACGGAAGATAACTAAATAGGATTAAAAGGGAAAACATCACGCAACACGTAAATGGATGGTAGAAAACGCACGATGAAACCGATCGTCGAATTTATATTAAAAGTGTTAATATCTCACGACAACTCATACAAAAAAATGATGGATTGAGAGATTACCAACAGCAAGAGATGATCCTCGGGATAGGATCAAAAGAAGTATTCAATCCCGCTATGACAATCACCAAAAAAAAACGAGGAGAAAGTCGAAGATCCGTTACCTATGCTCGTGCACGCCTTTGATCCACGTGCTCGATCGCCCGATCACCAATCCGATGAGAGGGCTGCCTTTCCCTTGCGATGGCCTTCCTCGTCTTCTTCTTGTCTCGAAGCTACGGAGCTTGCACCATTATCCTTTTGGCTCTCTAGAGAAGGAGATGGAACAAGATAAGAGAATGACTTGGGAAGGAAGAAAGGGTGGATTAGGGTTTGGAAAAGGAGTATGAATGAGGGAAGATAAAAGGTGTGGGTCTTTATATAGTTGAGGATTAAAACATTAGTTTTAGAAACCCTAAAACAACCCTAATTCGAAATTAATTAACCAAAACCCGTAACCCTTAATTCCCTCAAAAACCATGACCCCTCTTCACTAAAACAGGCCTATCTCCCACATCCGGACTCGGAATTTCGCGTTTTTGGGCTCGTTGGAAAGCTTGTGACGAGTCGCTTCTTTTGAGTATAATATTAAATAGGTTTTAAAGCTTCAGAAAAATCCGAAAATTACGGGGTGTTACAGATACAATTAGATCACCTGTGACGTGATTTGATAAATGATTAATCTTAGCATAGTTATCTCTTAGTTTCCAAGGTATATATGTAGTAGAGACTATAATATATATCCTTAATAAGGTTCTATGCAAGTAAGTTGGAATCTAGCAGCACAAAGTACTACTTCATTAGGAAAATAAAGAATGGTATTGGATGCCTACTTTATGACCTTGAGATTCTTAAAGAATTTCATCTCTAAGAATGTGATTCTAAGATGATGACTTTCTTGAGAATAAAGATGAAAATGAAGTGAAGGAACCCATTGAATCTTAAGAAGATAATGAGGCTCCTTAAGTCGGAAACTAAAAAGGCAACTAAAGATGAAACACTAATACCTCTTCAAATGAGTTTGGAGACATATTCCATGTGTTAGTTACGTTTGACAATGATCTAACTTCATGTAATGAAGCTTATGAATATCATAACATGGAAAGATGGATGCTAGCAATAAAGTCTAAAGTAGACTTCATACACAAATGTTGTATATGGACCCTCGATGATCCACCTATAAGGGTAAGACCCATTAAGGTGTAAATGGATCTTCAAGAGAAAGAGGGAACCTGATGAGAAGGTAAAGACCTTAAAAGCACGACTCCTATTCACCAGATACACACGAAGAGAAGACATCGCTTGTGATGGGACTTCTTCTTCAGTGACCATGCTTAAACCCATCATAATATTGCTAACTATAGCTGCACAACTTGACTTTGACATCTTCGAGATGGAAGTCAAGACTGCATTCCTCTTTGAATACCTCTCCGAGGATATTCATAAGTTATAGCCCCAGGGCTTCATGGTTGAGGAAAGCAAGGTGCACAAGTTGAATAACTCCATCTATGGACTCAAATAAGCTTCTTGTAGTTGGAACATAAGAATTGATGAAATTATAAATGTTATGATTTCAAATAGAATCTTGATGAACCACGTGAAACTTAGTGGGAGTACCGATGTGTTCATCGTGCTAAATGTAGACAATATCCTTATCATTTAGAATGATATAAGGATGATAATAAGTGTTTTATGATCTGGCTATTTCATACCTTGAGATATGATCTCAAGGATACCTCTTAGATCTTAGTTCTGAAGTTGTTCAGAAGCAAAGAGAAGAGTGTGAATTGTGATTGTCACATTATTGGTACATCCTGGATATATTCCATCCAAGGAAAACTCCTTTCCCTTAAGATTTGGTACTGAACAATCTGAAGGGATAACATATCAAGTGTTGATGATGCTAAAACTGCTTGCCCTTGTACATCGGTTGCTAGAAGCCTGGTATGTGCTAGATATATGTGAAAAGCCAGATGTCTGCCATGCAGTGGGAGTAGCAAACTGTTGCTAATCCTATTATGGAGATAAAACACATCGTTGCAGTAATAAAACAATATCTTCAAAGATGACAAGACTTAGAGATAATGATCTCAAAGTCTCATCATTACGAACCTAAGACTTTATAGATAATGATATAAAAGGTCTTAACTGCAGATACCTTAAGAGATAGAGATCTCTAGGAATAAGGGTATTCTGATAAGGATAAATGAAATTACATTTCGATATCGTATCGATACACGATATTTCGATGATATATCGCCGAAATATCACCCATATCGACGAGCCTTTGTGAAGAAAATGCCTTTAAATCTGGATATATCGCCATATTGGTGCCTATATTGGTCCCATGTCGATATCGATATATCGACAGTAATATTGCCGATATTTCTTTCCATGATCTAGAGAATGAATTGGCTAGCATGTGGTACCTCATTGGGAAACTACAAAGTATTCTTGAAAATCTAAACGATAAGATGGAATTTATGGATTTGGGGGGGGGGATTTAATTCTTATTATGTGTAAGTCAATCAGAGAATTCATGTTATTTGCAGATGTACAATATTATGATGAAATAAGCGATCAATCAAAGGATTAGAGACTTCCTGTTATTTGCAGATGTACAATATTATGATGAAATATGCGATCAATCAAAGGATTCTAGGAATGAGGCAGGTCTTAATTTAGTGTATGGTAAAGAATGTTGAATCTGGGTATGACTTGCAATAAACAAAAAATGTCTGTGTTCCTTGCTAACAATAGCTATGCAAGTATCCCCATCTTTATATGGACATGTTTGTTAGTGTTGTTGGGAAAAGCCAATGACTTGATATTCATAGCACCCCTGGGCTCTCTTATATAGGAGAAAAGCCCTTGGGGAAATAACACGATAGGTACATGAAAAAAAGAAAATACATAAATAACACTAAAAGTTAAGAATGATCTCAACACCCCCCCTCAAGCTGGAGCATATGTGTAACATGCTCATCTTGGAGCAACATCTTGGAAAGGGACTTTAATAAGTGCTTTGGTGAATATATATGCAGTCTGATCTTCAATAGAAACATGAGATGTAGGTATGAGACCATTATGAATCATATGTCTTGTATAGTGACAATCCACTTCTATATGCTTTGAATGCTCATGGAATGCAGGATTATTTGTAATAAATAATGTTGCCTGATTATCACATAGAAGCTGCATAGGAAGGAGTACATCAACAACGAGATCAGTCAGAAGTGACCTGACCCACATCATCTCTATGCATCCCTGAGCAATGGCCCTGTATTCGTACTCTGCACTAGATTTGACAACTACAATTTGCTTTTTACTTTTCCATGACACGAGTGATTTGCCAACAAATATAGCAAATCTAGAAATGGACTTCCTGTCCCTGGGGCATCCTGTGTAATCTGCATCTGCACACGTTGTGATGTCAAGAGACATGCCTCTGCTGAATAAGAGACCAGTACCTGGTGAAGACTTCAGATATATCAATATCATATACATAGCATTCATATGCACATTCCTAGGCTGCTCCATGAATTGACTCACCTTGCTAACAACAAAGCATATATCTAGCATGGTTATGGTAGCATATACGAGCTTCCCTGCTAGTTCCTTGTATCTCCTCTTATCTATCTCCTCAGTATCATCATCATATAAAATCATGCTTGGATCCGTAGGAGTAGTAGCAGGCTTGCACCCTGTCAGACCTGTCTCTAATAGAAGATCAGTAACAAACTTCTTTTGGGTCATCACAAGACCATGTTGGTTCCCGTCGAATTCTAATCCAAGGAAGTATCTAAGATTGCCAAGATCCTTGATCACAAAGTGTTGACCTAGGAACTCCTTGGCTAGCTGAATGCCCTGTTCATCATCACCGGTGACAATAATATCAACATAGAAAAGAATAGCAATTGTACCTCTACGTGTCCTCTGAATAAATAGTGAGTGATCCGCAGTTGATCGAATAAATCCCTAATGTTCTATCAACTCTGAGAGCTTCTGCTACCAAGATCTAGGACTCTGCTTCAGGCCATAAATCGCTTTGTGGAGCCTACAAACCTTCTGAGACTCCCCCTCATCAACAAACCCTTGTGGTTGCTGCATATGAACTTCCTCATGTAAATCTCTATATAGAAATGCATTCTTCACATCAAGCTGATAAAGAGGCCATTCACGTGAAACATCAATAAATAGGAGAATGCGTAATGTTGAGTGTCTGGCCAGTGGAGAAAATGTATCCTGATAATCCACGCCATAAGTATGGGTGAAACCACGTGCTACAAGCCTTGCCTTGTAGCGATCCACACTGCCATCCGCTCGCTGCTTCACCGTAAATATCCATTTGCACCCCACAACAGATGCACCTGGAGAGGCAGAAACAACACTCCAGGTACCACAAGACTACAAAGCGGCCATGCTATCCTGTATAGACTCATGATATGTTTGTGGTATAGTAATGGTTGAGAGGCTCATAAAAAACTTCATGTATTCCTCTGAAAGATGGTCGAAGGAAGTATGCACAGCTAGAGGGTACTTAGCACAATTGCGAAGGGGCTTCCTTAAGGCAATAGTTACATCAAGGTCATCAACCTCACTGTTCTCTGCTATCAGATTCTTCTGTGTAGTATCCTGTGGTTCAAGCATATCACCAATGCCATCACTAGAAACAATATGTTCATTACATACGTTGGGCGTGCTAGATGACTTGGAAGGCGTAGGAGCAGAGGGGCGAGTAGAGGACATGTGAAAATAAAAACGAGGTAGGAACTGAGTCATGGTGGGGAGGCAAGGGGGGCACGCGGGTTTGGGGGGGGGGCATGTCGGGATAGGGTTAAGGTGGGATACTGGAATCTCGGTCTAGGATCGTTGCCCTGATGCCATGTTGGGAAAAGCGAGTAACTTGATATTCATAGGACCCATGGGCTCTCTTATATAGGAGAAAAACGCTTGGGTAAATAACACGATAGGTACATGAAAAAAAGGAAAATACATAAATAACACTAAAACGTAAGAATAATCTCAACAAGTGTCACCTGACATATGAACGAGTCAAATATTACACAGGAAAGGGTTTAATTTGGTTTCTCCACTAAAGAAGTTGAAATTGGATGTAATACTTGAACTTTTTAGACTCAATATATTTCATGTTGCATATTTGCTTGTGTTTATTATTGCGGAATTGTATTACGCTATGATTTTCTGCAAGGTTGATTAGCCAAAGTTTAAAAATTTGTTATCCTTGTTCTTAATGATTTTCTTCTCGGGCATTCGTGAAAGGTGATTGACCGTTAATATAATGACTTTTTCTTCATGTGCTTCCATGATGGTAAATTGTGCATGTGTTTTTCTCAACAATACCATCCTATTGAAATGATGGTCTTGGTTATGTATAATGAGGCTAAGATTTTGGAATATGGCATAATTTGTATGTTGTACATAAAAACTAATTGCTATCCCCTTCAATCTGCATGGAACATATGGTGTTTATAAATCTTCACAGGCTCTGGACATGGACGAAATGAAGCAGAAATTAATTATACTCACAACTGAAAGAAATCAGCTTGAAGTCCAAAACAAGACGTTACAAGAAGAAACATCCTATGCAAAAGAGTTGGCTTCTGCATCTGGAATGGAATTGAAAACACTGTCTAGGCAAGTCACAAAACTTATGAAGTAAAATGAGAGGCTTGCAACTGAATTAGCTACAATGAGAACTGCAAACCGGCATAAAGTCAACAATGTAGGGAAAAAGAACGTCAAGCAAGACGGCATCACTAAGCGTTATAATAAAAAAATGATCCAGCAAGAAATAGATGCATCTTTTGAGCATGAATTGTCCCTCGAGTCTACCCTGAGGGAGACCCAACAAAAAGAAGCAGTGCTTCAGACGATAGTTGCTGAATTGAAAAAGAAGGAAGCTTATCCAGAGAATGAATTGGCTAATATGTGGGTCCTTGTTGGGAAACTAAGGAGTGCTCATGGCATTCAAAATGACGAGATGGAATTGAGGACTTGTGAACCAAATGTAGATCATTTTCTGAGCACTCCCTTCTCTTATTAAGATGGGGCCCTTAATTTAATTCTTGTTGGGTGCAAGTCGGAGAGAGACTTCATGTTCTATGCATATGTAGAATATTATGACTACATATGCGATCAACCAGTACAAATACTAGGAATGAGGCCCATTTTAGTCTTGGTATATTGTAAAGAATATTGAACCTTGCTATGACTTGCTATACATAAATAAGGTTGTCCTTGTTTCTTGCATGAAAGAACTGAACCTCTATCCTCATCTTATATGGACGGATTTATTATTCTTGCCTTCTTGCAAAAGTTAAGGCATTGTCTATGGACGAGCCTAATATTCCACAAAAAATGGTTGACTGTGGTTTCACTAGTAAATAAGTTGAAATTGAATGCAATATTAACTGTTTAGACTCGATCTATTTCATATTACAAAATGTTCTTTTCTTAGTGTTTTTTCTTCTCTAACGCTTGTGAGTAGTGATTGGCCATTAATATCTTTGGACTTGTTCTTCATGTACTTACACGATAGTTTTACTCAACAATACATTTGTACTAAAATGATATTCTTGGTTTGTCTATTTGACGATAAGAATTTGGAGTATGGCATATATTACATGTACATAGAAACTAATTGGTGTCCTCTTTACTCTGCATGGACCATGTGTTGTTAATCAATCTTCACATGTTCTGGATATGGATGAAGTTAAGCAGAAATTAATTGTACTCACAACTGAAAGGAATCAGCTTGGAGTCCAAAACAAGATGTTGCTAGAAGAAACATCGTATGCAAAAGAGTTGTATTTTGCACCTAAAACGGAATTGAAACACTCCATAGGCAGTCACAGAGTTTATGCAGAAAAATGAGGGAGTTGCAGCTGAATTAGCAACGATGAGAAATGCAAACTGACAAAAGTCAACAATGTAGGGAAAAAGAACGTCAAGCAAGATGGCATCACTAAGCGTTACAATAAAAAAATGACCTACCGAAACGTGGATGCAACTTATGAGCAGGAATTGTCCCTCGAGTTTGCCCTGGGGGAGACCCAACAAAAAGAAGCTGAGCTTCATAGTCATGAGTTGAAAAAGAAGGAATCTTATCTAGAGAATGAACTGGCTAGCATGTGCGTCCTTGTTGGGAAGCTAAGGAGAGTTTATGGCATTTAAAATGATGAGATGTGATTGCGTATTTGTGAACTAGATGCAACTCAATTGATGAGAACTCCCTTCTCTGAATATTTGGGCTAGTTTTTTTTGATAGATGTACAATATTATGACTAATTATGCAATTGACCATGATAAATGCAATAAAAGTGGCCGATTTTACTCTTAATATATAGTAAAAGATATTGGACCTTCCTGTGATTTGTTACAAATAAAATATGTTGTCCTTATTTCCTGTGTGCAATAACTGTACTTGTATCCCCATCTTTATATGGATGGGTTTGTTAGTATCACCTTCTTGTAGAAGTTTGGAGTTCTCACTACCTTGGAACGAACCTAATATTCTATGAGAAATGGTCAAATTTGGTTTCACCAATAAATAAACTCAAATTGGATGAAATATTAACTATTTAGACTCGATCCACTTCATACTGTATATTTGCTTTTGTTTAGTGTTGCAGATTTGTATCAGGATGTGATTTTTTGTGAGGCTGACTAGTCAATGTTTGAAACCTTGTACTTGTTTCAACAGATTTTTCTTATTTGGCGGCATGAGAGGTGACCGACAAGTAATATATTATCCCTTATTCTTCATGTGCTTCCACGATTGTTAATTGTTTCAACCGAGACTAAGACCTTTCTTATACGGCGTTGCGAGAGATGGTTAACCGGTAACACCGTGACTTTTATTCACAGGCTTCCTTGTATCGAAATGGTATTATTAGTTTATGTATACCGAGGCTAAGGTTTTGTAGTATGGCATACACTGCATATATACGTTGAAACTACTTGTTGTCCTCTTCAATATACAAGGAACATATGGTGTTTATCAATCTTCACAAGCGTTGGATGTTGATAAAATGAAGAAAAAATTAATTGTACTCACAACTGAAAGGAATCAACTTGAAGTGCCTAATAAGATGGTACCAACCACTTGATCCCACGATCGATGTCCATCGCTATGGATCTAATACCACGTGCAATATTGATTGACATAGCAGGAAGCTAGGCTTATTGATGAACTAGATAAGAAATATATAACAAGGCCTCTTTTTGATGGCTCAGATGCACTGATGGATGGTCATCGTCAGTGGACATGTGCACTCTTCAACAATTAAATAAGACACACTCCATGATCAACAGTGGCTATAAATGTAGGTGGATGGAGCTTCACTAGAGACTAGAAAGTGGCGAACCGTTTCAAGATAGTTCCAACTTGTGTGCGGGAAGCAAATGAGATCGCCCTAGTGGAGCTTAGTCTCTGGTGAAAGGTGAGAAGTGAAGGACAGGGGAAGATCTTTAAGTGCATCAAAGAAGCATGAGGATCACATCGTATGCGATAGAGAGCGACTAGCCGTACTAGTCGCTCGAGGTAGCGGAATTTAGATTTTTTTAATGCGATGAAATCACATGATCCAAGAACACTTCCCAGATCTCTTCATATAAAACAAAAACAAATATTAGGTTTACCTCATGAAGCATGTTGCGATCAAGTCTCTAAACAAACAGACCTCCTATCTCAAGTTTGATCCGACGGAGGAGACGCTTGCGAACACGTTGAGAGACACATGCTCCTCGTAATCCATGTTGATGATCTAAGCAACGATTCTCCTGATCTCGCCACACGAGATTCGATATCTTCTTCACGAGCAAGGCACAATGAAGGAGACAGAGATCTACGAGCAAACTATTCGACAACATAACGACGATGCTGCGACGATGTCGACTTTCTCTCCAGGGATATAGAGGACGGCCACCCAAGGGAGAGAGATAGAAGTGGTGTGAGAATGAGAGAGAGAGAGGGAGAGAGAGAGATTATTTCCATGGTCATTAAAAGAGCCAAGGTTGCCTCTTCTTGTATAGTATTTTGGGAGTCCTTGGATCCCAATCTATGTGCCCACAAATCCAATGGATGTGATTGATTGGTGTTTCTTCTAATAGTCATGGTCTTGTTGTGAAAACACAACAATAATTAATTTAATTTAATATATATATATATATGAAATAATCAGTATAAATTAATTTCAAATCAAATCAATTATCTTGGAGATAATTGGAAGGAGATAATCATCTACCAATCCGGGGGTTGGGGGGGGGGGGGGGAGGGGACGACCACCCAATCCCATTGGGACTTGGTGGCCATCCACCACCTTTAGAGGATGACAATCTTTTTCCAATGAGATTACATTATCTCATTCCAACATTATCTCACAATAATAATTCTCAATTATCTTGAGAACATTGCAATCATGCCATTGAAAATATGTGAATCACATTCACAACCCAAAATGTAAATTATATTTTCAATTAATCATCCAATGTGAATCCAATTCTCATTAATGTTAATCAACAAATATAAATCACAATAGGCTCTCTCTAGTATCTTGTAAATCACATTTATAATTTATCTAATTAATATGGATAGTGCTACCCATATTATTCATATCCATGATGATTAAATCACATTTATTCATCTGGGATCTCTATTCTCTTGTGCCTAAATGACGTGAATCACATTCATATCATTTAAATCTTTTGATAATTAAATCACATTTAAATATTTCAGATAACTTTCCTTATAATATGAATCAAATTCATATTATTCATGATAATTAAATCACATTTAATTATCTATTTTTCCAATGCTCATATACATATACAAACAATGAAATTATTCTTGAACTCTTTCAAGCACAATGTGCTTACTCCACGGATACATGGAGATAAGGACGTGACAATTATATTGTTTCATGTATAGTGACTTGGATACTGAGATCACATCTCAAATCCATATCTTGCAGACCTGTCATAGACGTTTGAATAAATCAAGACCGTAAACATAATCTTCTCATTACATATGAATCATATTCAGATCAATGTCCACCATTTGGTTCAAGATTCTTCTCACTTCTCTACTGAGAGGAGTCACTAAAATCCAGACATGTTTCTTCACTCCCTCGAAATGGAAGTGTCATGGTTATACAATGCTTATGATCACATTACCCTCAAGTATTACTAATACATGTACATCCTGTACACTGGAAGACCCATAATAAACCTAGAGCTTTAGATCTTATTTTGATTGTCTCCTTTAGGGTTTTATCATTAAGATTATCATTTGACTATTGGGAGTTGGTATCGATCATATACTTTCCAAAAGCATATATATACCCATGTGTTGATCATATACTTTCCAAAAGCATATATCAAATCTACAAATTTAGTCAATCTTCCAAAGAGAGATGATCGTGCATCGAATTTATTCCTTCCCAATATCGCATGACTGAGCTCATGACTTCTAGTTAAGTAATGAACATGTATGACCCATTATTACTCATATGCCCTCGTATGCACACCAGCACGCTGGTGTATAGACCTTGGTTAGGTCATCAACCTATTAGTCTGCCAATTGTACATACTTAGACATATAGTAACACATCTGTCTCCGGTCAGAGGATGCGTGGCTATATTGTGACAACATACGGCATAGGACTTTGGTTATCTTGATCTCGTTAAGTCAACTCTTTGACCAAAATTATCTAATACCTTTGGATCTCTATTCCTTTGCAGAGGACCTGCATCAAGAGATCAGTTAGATATCAACCTTTAGAGAAAGGATAGCCATTTCCTTCTCAGGCTAGAGATCCTCTCTTAATAATCATTTGACAGCGTTTGATGAGTCCTCAATCTAATTCTTTAGATATTCATCAAATAACCATTCTCTATGATTCAATAATTGAATCAACAACTGTATGATAATTAAGATGACCATAGTATATAATCCTAATTGTACTAAGAGACCTATTATGCAAATTAGTTATTCTTCATTTCATATCAATGTATGATATTTGCAATAACAATTATTGCATAATGGCTCGTTGTGGGATCGCTTGTCCAACAATCTCTCACTAGCCCAAAGAGCCATTGGTGGGCTAATATTTAAACCCACACTCATGTGATAATCGTAGGCTATTTAGAAAAATAGCTAGGTAAGTAGATCAATCACTCTGTTCTTGAGAGACTACGCCAAGTCCTTTTATGTCACTTGCATATCTCCTAGTAGCAATGCTCACATCCAATGCGAATGTTGCATCTTATGTAATCAATACTCAATATTGTCAGTTATAGTGTCCTTGTCACAACAACTTAATAATTATCATAAACAATATTTCCACTATCCTTATTAGAATACCCTTGTTCCTGGAGATCTATATCTCCTAAGGTATCTACAGTAAAGACCTTTTAGATCACTATATATAAAGTCTTAAGTTCTTGAAGATAAGACTTTGAGATCACTACCTCAAAAAATCTTGTCATCTTTGAAGATATTGTTATTACTGTAATCAAGTGTTTTATCTCCTTAGTAGGATTAGCAACAATTTACTACTCCCACAGCATGGCATGCATCTGGCTTTTGTACACATCTAGCATATACCCAACTTCTCACAACTGATGCACAAGGGCAAACAGTTTTAGCATTCACCTCCTCAACTCTTTTTGGTGTTATCTCTTTACATAGGCCAGTACCATATCTTAAGGGAAGGAAGCCTTTATTGATATTTTCCCCAAAAAAGGGAACATGTCCAAGGTGTACCACTAATGTGACGGTTCCAGTGCCCTCTTCTCTTTTCTTCTGAACAACTTAAGAACTAAGATCCAAGAGGTATCCTTGAAATCATATCTCAAGGTATGGAATAACCAGTCTATAAAACACTTATTATTATCATCATTATATCATTCTAAATGATTAGGATATCGTTTACATTTAACATGATGAATACAATAGCACTCCCACTAAGCTTCACATGGTTCATCAAGATTCTATCTGAAATTATAACATTTATAATTTCATTAAGTCTAATGTTCCATTTATAAGAATCTTATTTGACTCCATGGATGGAAATCTTCAGCTTACACACCTTACTTTCATCAACCGTGAATCCATGAGACTATATCATGTGAATATCCTTATAGTGTATTTCATAAAGGAATGTGATATTGACTTTTATCTTGAAGATGTCATAGTCTAGTTGTGTAGCTATAGCTAGCAATATTCTTATGGGTTTAAGCATGGTCACTAGAAAGCAAGTTTCATCGCAAGAGATGTCTCTTTTTGTGTGTATCTTGAGGATATAAATCTTTCTTTGAAGGTCCCTACCATCTCATCAGGTTCCCTCTTTCTCTTGAAGATCCATTTACACATAATAGGTTTTACCCTTATAGGTGGATCCTCGAGGGTCCATATACAACACTTGTATATGAAGTCTACTTTAGACTTTATTACTAACATCTATCTTTCCATGTCATAATCTTCAGAAGCTTCATCACATGAAGTCAGATCATTGTCAGACATATCTGATACATGGAATCCATCCTCAAACTCAATTGAAGAGGTATTAGTGTTTCATCTTTAATTGTCCTTTTAGTTTCTGATTTCAGGAGTCTCATTATATTCTCAAGACTAAATGGGTTCCTTCACTTCATTTTCATCTTAATTCTCAAGAGAGTCATCCTCTAAGAATCATCATATCCTTAGAGATGAACTCATTTAAGAATCTCAAGGTTATAAAGTAGGTATCCAATACCATCCTTTATATTCTTAATGAAGTAGCACTCTCTGGTGCATGGTTCCACTTTACTTGCATCCATGACAAAGTTATGGACCAAGAAAACCTAAATCCTCAAGTGTCCAACACTAGGCTATGTTCCAAACCAAAGCTTATATGCATGTTCAGGTTTAGACTTGCATGGAATCTTATTAATGATATACAATGTTGTCTCTACTACATATATGTACCTGGAAACTAAGAGATAATTATGCTAAGATTGATCATTGATCATATTATGTCACATATGATCCAACTGTATCTCCCTAACTCTATTATGTTTATGTGTATTAGGAGGATAGATATAGGAATGATATTCCTTTCTCTAAAAGGTATTCCATGAATTCATCTAATAGGTACTGACTACCTAGGTTAGATCAAATTCATGTCATCTTCCTTCAAACATTGGTTCTAAAGCAAGTTGTGAAGTCTTTGAACATTTCAAAAGTTTCTAATATGAAGGAAAGAAATATCATATCACAAATAATCATCAAATGATATCATATTTCATTAATGTTCACATAGATGATCCGCATACATCAATATGTATGAGATCTTAAATACCTTGACATCTTACACCATTCTCAGAGAAGGGTGTATTGAACATTTTACTTTGAATACAATATTCACAAGTATGAAAGATTTGAAATTTCCGACAATCTAAAGTTTCATCTCTTACTAGTCTATTCCTCAATAGACAAATGTCAAAGGCTTGAAGCAAGATCATTGTCAAATGATATTCATACTCCTATTGATCTTTAAAAGGTTTAATTTCCAGTATTAATGAACCATCCATTAATTTTCTAATTTAGTAGAGTGCTCTAGATATTAGATTACTATCTGAAATATATTCATCATAACTTCTTATGATAGATCAATTCTAGAATTCATGTTTATATCCAACATTAAGAAATAAACAATGAGTGTCTAATATATAGGTCATAGAGACATTCTCTAAGACCAAGGACTCTCCCACTGAAATTATGAAGTGCATCTATCCAATAGAGATTGTTGAAATAATTGCATCAATATCCATGTGGATGATTAAACCTTAAGATCAAAATTTTCTAATATTATAAAACATATCCAACCAATTGTAAGTGTTATTAGAAAAATGATATAAATTATTAGACTTTGATCTTATAAAATAAGAAAGTCTATTTCAATGATGATATATAGATATGGATTATTCCAATGCACCATCTGGGTCCTTCTCTAAGGATCCAATATAGTAAAAATAGTCATACTATCGGTACATTGGCTTATCGCAGCATTGACATTCATCCAACTCTTTGGATGTCATATAGAAGTTACAAAAGTACAATCAACTCCTTGCCTTTTTGTCTGACTTCGATCAGACCCCTGCTTCCACTGCGCTCCCTTCATCTATAAACAACCATTGCTTAAGACAAAGGATCTCTTATGTTGAATTCAAAGATTTCAATATAAGAGTATTTTGATATGCATGCTTCATTTAATTCATACAATATGAATATTATAAATCTTCACGAATGACTTAAGTATAGATAGTAGAATGATGACATTCATCATATCTGCATACATCTTAACTCTTAAAGACAGGTTCAGGTAGGTACTCAAACATTTTAAATACATCATCTCTTATAGAGTCACCATTCTGCATGATACAGTGAGCCATGTCATTCATAATTAAATGCCGAGAGCACGTATGTATGCCATAACATCTTCTTTGGTTTTTATAAGGATTGCTTGACTATACGTATTTTACTTTGATTTAGGAATTTTTATATCAAAGTTGTCTTGTCTTGTAACGCTGAAAGTTCATTCCCTTAATCACTTTCAATGTAAGAGAGGCAGGATCTAGGATCTCCTTTCTTATCTTTATCACATCCCAATAATATGAGAACATGTAACTCGTTAAAATGAAGCGGGACCATTCCTCCTTGCAATTCCAACTTACATTTCCTAATCCGATCTTTAACACCCCTAAGGTGATGTTGACCCGTTGTTAATTGAACCAACCATCAACATGTTTAAAACTCGCTATGCACATTCCAATATCGCCCCAATAATATGAGGACCCGATATTGGGGTCACTACACATATGGCCTTACTCTTTCGAGAAGCAAAGATCTCAATCTAGATGTGCTTGCATGCAGGAGTTGTCACTACGGACAGATGTCTCCTCCATACAATCCCTGGCGACGGAACCCTTTGCCTTGATGAGAGACTATGGATGTAATTTTGTTATACTCCACCTCATATTCAAATTCTAATTAATTATCATGAATCAAATTCATAAAATTAATTCTTCCAAGGGAAGTACACATCTATTCATAATAGAGTGTTTTAGTGTTGGATATGAATAGTTTAATCATATTAAATCAATTATCAATCCAATTCAATCAACCAACAAACTTGGTTGTTATTTGAAAGGAATATGTGGCTACACTGGTCACAGTCCATTCTCCTCTTTCCCCTTCTTCTTGAACTGGTTGTTTGAACTTAGAAGGGAATACCCTGCTCCTCGAAGAAAGAGCTGCTAGACTAGGGAATTAGAGTTGCCTTGTTGAAGGAGGTTGTTTCTTTGCCATTCTTGAGGTGGGGAGCTACATATCACTTACATAGTACAGGGCAAGATTCATAGTCATTAGAGTTTGCGTATGTAGACTTGTTCTGACATGGTTATTGAGGAGTCTTGACCACAAAATTATGGAACTTGAAGGTTGTTGAGTCTTAATCCTATTTCCCAATAAGGTTCCGCCAGATTAATAATCCAAAGGTCTGACTGAGCTACATAGTTTAATTTAATGATGATAAGTTTAATAATCAATCTTGATCCTTTTTCTTTTCTTTTCTACTTGTTTTCGCTTCTCTTTCAAATAAATGTTTTCTAAGGGACTAGTATAGGTAAAGTATAGGGGGATGATGAATCTACGATTCTCATTCTTTATTCTCTTATTTTAGCTCTTCTTTTTAGCAAAACCATCTATAAATATTTGTAAATACAATAAATTAGCTTTTGGCATGCTTTTGCAATAATACACAATTAACATCTTTTTTGCAAAAATAAAAGAATAAAGGGAAAAGAAAAAGAATGATGTATTAAAATAAATACAGACTGATCCCAAACCTTAAGATAAGGTCAAGCTTTGACTTGATTGCAAATAGAAGAAGTAGAGAGAGATAATGGTACGCTATGTATTATACATATCACCTATACTTGCATGTAATATCTATTTATTTATTTTAGACAAAATTAAAATATTTTACTTTTTTACACCCTTGAATGTACTATAAATAATATAAAAAAATAAAATAAAAAAATAAAAAATGAAATCATCAAACCTTTGTACAAAATACACATAGATGTACTGCATTCACTATTTATTTTACACCCTTAAATAATTTATACAAATAAAATAAAAATTATTTTATTCTCTTAAAATTATGTTGTAAATAAATAAAATATAAAATAAAAGTATTGTTTTAAAAATACTAAAATAAAAATACTTGCACATAATACATATGTATATCATACCTGTATATAATACTATATATAATATACACATTACTTTGTTTTTTATAAAAATAATTGAAAATCACAGAAAATAGTTTATAAGATAATAATAAATTTTTTATACACGTTAATTTAAATTTATTTACTATTTTTATTCTATTTTCTTTTATCTTTGTACATCATGATTTCTTATTGGGCCACATCAGACGGTTGACCTTGTTCAATAGTCTCTTCTAGGCTGGCCACTGATCGATCCGTTGATCATGTGGTCTAATTCATACTCGTTGTAATACATGTACTTAGCAAATCAATCAGAACCGAGAGAAGGATCTGTGTGAAGAGGACTCGGTTTTAATTTATATCTCGTTCAAGTGCGGGGTCGAACATAGGAAGGTAGAGGAACAACTTCGAGTTAATTTAAAAATTTAAGTCTAGATTTCCAAAGCATTTTTTTGTATTTTGTTAATGAAAAACAATGTGAAATGCAATATACGGGTGAATTAAGATACTAAGAAAGCATACAATTTAGCCAAATTAATTTTAAGAGGAAATAAGTCTAATTAAGAAAATTATATTTTTCTTTGAAACATAATTCAGTGGTGAATGAGAAACAATGAAAATTGCACACTTGTAATAGGTTTTACACGATTTTTCACTCAAACAGATATCAAAAATTATGAAAAATTTAATGGAAATAAAACATGATGCATTGAGTCTACAGTAAGTTTTCTAGATTTTTTTAACGAAATATGATTTTTAATGGATTTTCAATGGAAACAAAGTGACAGCGAGTAATTAATTCCTAATAAATCCACATTATTAAATTGGCCAGAGTGCAAATTACATAAAAAAATATTTATTGAAGCAATCCAAGAGAGATCGAAATTTTGCAAAGATTGTGCTTGTGGATTTAATTAAAAATTATTTACGAAAATCACTTTATCATTTATTTAAAGCACATGACAACTCCAATTAAATAAAAATTTGGGTACTAATTAAAGCACATTTCAAAGCATTAGTTTTGATTTTTGTGGAATTTTTATAGAAATCATGAGTGAAATATGAATTTAGGAGCTCGAATTGGGTAAAATGTGTAAAATTTTACATGAAATTTTTTTATTAATTCATAAGATCTCACAAAATCCAAATAAATACAAATATGGTAGATAATTAGTTCAACAACATGACATTTTTCATTCAAATAACTAATGTTGATGTCCAAATTAATAAGAGAATACGTGGGTATCTATGCAAAATCAGAAATTAAAACTTACAACACAAACTGTACACAGGGGTGCTTTTGGAATTAGGAAAACATAACAGGGCATATATGCAAGTTTTACAAAAATAAAAAATGAAAATCACCTTCTTTAGAGGAAGTAGGGCACAAAATGGGGTGGTGGCAGTGCCCTGCACGCTGCCGCGCATTGAGGGAGGAGGTCGGTGCATGGCCACGCTGCGATCGGTGGAGTGGCACGATGGCGGGCTGGAAGGGGGTTGCGGCCTTTGGCGGTGGCAAGGAGGAGCGCCACCGCTGGTGTAGAGGATGACGACAAAAGGCTGCGGGGCTACCGCTAGCGGGCACACGGTGGTGCTCTAGAGGCTGGGGCTGGCGCGACGGAGCGATGGGCCGCTACGGGTGGAGGCACGACCTATGGAGGGCGGCCGCCGGCGGTGGAGGAGGAAGGGGGCTGATGGTGTTGCTTCAGCTGTTTATTATTTTTTTATTTTTTTGTTTAATTTCCTCTACTATGATAATTTTTTTGTTTAATTATTTTATTTTGTTTAAACATGGAATACATAGAAGATAAAAAGAAGATGATGTGATGGTTATATGATAAAAATAGAGCAAATGAAGGTATGTTGGTGGTGATGTACTGAGATAAAAATAATAAAAATAAAAATGATGCCGAATGATAAAAAGAGAAATTACCTAAAATGGACACGGTCACCTATGGTGTGCTCACGAGAAGCACGGTCCTCACTCAAATCGCCGGTGAGCGATGAGCTAGAGCAGCTCGTGGGAGGATCTGCGATATTGACCAAGAAGACAACAGATCTCATCGGAGAGAGGGATGTCGTAGCTCGACCGTGGTTGCGTCGCTGTCACCAATTCAACTCTGGAAACTAGGCTTTCCTCACATAAAGATGGATCAAGTACAAAATGAGGAGGATAGTATGTA
Source organism: Ottelia alismoides (assembly GCA_037367405.1). Lineage (NCBI taxonomy): Eukaryota > Viridiplantae > Streptophyta > Magnoliopsida > Alismatales > Hydrocharitaceae > Ottelia > Ottelia alismoides. The sequence goes on from JAZKJV010006109.1 coordinate 77,822, forward strand.
TATAAAGAGAAGAAAATTAGAAGTTATGACAGTGGTGGAGGGGAGGTTAATAAAATAGTGGAGTGGAATTAGAAGTTAGAAAAATAGTGGAATAATGGAGTTGAATGGGTGGTTATTGTAGAGAATATAAATTAAATAAAAAATAAATAGTAGAATAAAGTAGGCTACTAAAATACAATAAAATAAAGAGAAGAAAAAGAGTGGAAAATTTACAAAATAAGACAAACCATATGTACATGTTTTTTTTACTTTTCTAGTTTTGATTTTTTGTATTTTTAATATAAGATATTTAAAATATAAAAATAAAATACTAGCAATAAAATACAACATAAAAATGAATTTTTGGATTTTTAGTAATTAAGAAAAGAAAAAAAATGAAGAAAGGAAAAAAATATGTACATTATATACAATGTATACCTAGGTCCCAAAACTCAAATTATACAAACGAGCTCCGATTTTAATTAAACCACTTCATTGGATATATAACTTTCTAACTTAAAACTTAAAAGTAAGTTTGGTAAATTTGGAGTTCATACGGAGTGAGAATTTGGCTGGGTAGTTGGACTTTACAGCCTTTTTTCCTTGGGATCCATGGGTACTTATTTGAGGTGAAATTTATTTTATATTTTGTATTTTAATATACATTTTTATGAACAAGTCAGAGAAAGAATTAGCCAAAAAAGAATTGAAATGAAATTATAAAATATACATGAAATTTTGGACTATTTACATGTGAAAAACTCCTTTATTTTGCGGCTTTTTATTGTTAATTTATTTTGTACAATATAATATATGATAATTACTATGTTTTATTTACAAAAGTCATTTGTTAATTTATTGATTTTATGGACATTTATTAGAGATTTTACTCAGTGATTTTGCTATGATCAGTAGATTGAGATGATGAATCGTGGATTCATCACCCCTATACTTAAACTTTACTAGTCCTCGAGCAAATAAAGAATGAATAAATTTGATTAACCCCTAATTGTTCATGTGAATACAAGACTTGATTCTTTAAAGAACTCTCAATTTTAGATATCCTAAAATTCTAAGCTTAACCAAGCTCTAATTAAAAGGTATCCAATTTCCCTAATCATCAGACTCTCTCTGTATACATATACAATAGGGATATGACATTAAGTGTGGACTTCAGTCACTAGAGTAGACTCGCAACGTCACCCAAGGTTCCGGTCCAAGAGACTCTCCTAAGAACCCGATCCTCAACACTAGGAAATAACTCATTTCTTGCATCCAATCCATTGTCTCTTTAGTTGTGAGACTTAAAAGTGTATATGGAAGGTCAATTTGATGGAGGGCATATGATTGTGTCATTTCTTCTCCCCTTTTATTGGAATAAGGATCCTCTTGAGTGCCTTATTAACTCAACATATGTATTTTTTGGTTGTTGATCAATGTATCAGTCAAGAGAAGTTGGAGTCGTCTGCACTTGTTTTCCATGGAGTACACCGGGGTGGGCCTTTTTTGAGTATCTAATATACCTTTTACACCCATACTTGTAACATTTACGATGCAGAGCCCTTTTTTGGTGCTAGCCTGACTCATGGTCCTAATAGCGATGGTCCAAGTGGACACTTTGAAATGGTTGGGAGCGCTTGCCTTTGGTTGTAGCTCTTTGATTTTTGGCTTTATAGGGTGAGAGCTTTTTTCAACATTGATATTTCATTTCATTGTTTTTTGGCTAGCTCCACTGCTTTTACCAAGAGTTGGCACACATTGAGCAACAATGTTTTAGATTTCATCACACCCTTGAACATAGGTAAATGTCAAGAGATAGTACAAGAACCATGTGCTCATACTGGATAAAGGTACTGACACTCAGGTTTCATGAAGCCTTCATTGATTTTATATCATCCTCAAGCATCATCAAATCAAGTCCAAACTCAAATCGCTCACCCCAGTTTCTCAAGTGAAATTTCAACTCATCTCATCTTAACTGCAGTCGAGTATATGAGGTGATGATCATATTCTTAAGGTAGAGACTACGCATGCAATATAACATACAAATATTTCAAACTAGGGAAATGTGAATAATTAAGTCAAATACCCTAATGACTAAGGCTAGTTAACTCAACATATCAAGACCTCATAAACCAAGTATTCTTGAACATCACAAGTCTTGTGTGAATATAAAAGTGTCAGGGATTAAACCAACTCATCAATTAGTTTTTTTTATTTTGAAAAACACCGGAAAAGAAGAAAGATTTTTCTTTGAAAAAGGTTTTTTTATCTTTTTTTAAAAAGTTTTTTTGAAAAAGGCACGTTTCTTTTTTAAATCAGATAAGGAAGAAGAGGGTTTTTTTGATTTTTTTTGAAAAAGTGATTTTTAGAAGATTTCTTTTTTTTTGAAAAAGATTTTTTTTATTTTTACCAACTGTACACACCATGTAATATATATATATAATACATACAAAATACGTGAAAACACGAGCTATGGGTAAAGTATATATATAATATATACACACCCCCTATACTTTGCATGTGTTATATCCTCAGAGCACAAGAAGCGAGAAAAAGACATAGCTCGTGCTTAGCGTAGGATAACTAAAATAATAAAAAGTATAGAAGTCCATTCGCCCCCTAAACTTAGGCTTCGGTAAGCCTAAGTGTAGGAGAAGAGCGAAAAATGGGGTGGACGAGATCAAGAGGAGAAATGGATGATTATATACACATGGCAGGCATTATCCCCCCACTACTTAAGCTTTGGTCAGTCTAAGTATAAGACAGGGGTAAGTGTGAGAACTGATGTGATCTGGAGAATATACATAGATGGGAGAATGTACGAGAGAAATGAATCTTCTAAGCTGTTGAATCTTGATGTTGCATCTTCATGAAGAGTAATATGATGTATCTACTCTATGCTCACTCTGCATGAAGTTGATGACCTCAACTTGGACTAACTGCTCTTTAGAATCTATAAAATGCTTTAACAATTGTCCATTCACCACATGGGATTGTGCACTATCTGTTAGATCAGCTATCTTTACACTTCCATTCCTGTGTACTTTCTTAACAACAAAGGGACCCATCCATTTAGATTTGAAATTCCCATGGAACATATTCAACCTGACATTAAACAACCATACCTTTTTCCTAGGAACACGGTCTTTGCACCTAATGTGATGATCATGCCATCTCTTTACTTTATCCTTATAAATCAAATTGTTGCCATATGCCTTGTTTCTGATTCCACGAGCTCGTTCAAGTTCAAGTCTCAACAAAGCTTTGCTAGGTGACAACTCGAATTAATCTGCTTAATTGCTTATTCGGATTTATGAATCAACTCTACGGGCAAATGGCATGGCTTGCCATAGGTCATTCTAAATGGTGAAGTACCCAATGGTGTCTTGTAGGTTGTCCTATAGGCCCACAGATCTTGGTCCAAGAGATGGAACTAGCTCTTCCTATCAGGATGAACCAACTTCTATAAAATACTCTTCACCTCCCTATTCGAAACCTCTACGATGCTATTGGACTGTGGGTGATAAGGAATAACAACTTTGTGCTCAAATACGTAGTCCTTAGCTAAAGATCTCATATTGGTTCACAAAGTGGCTACCTCCATTTGATATCAAAACTTTTGGCACCCCGAACCTGGCAATAATATTGTCTCTCACAAACTTACAGACAATCTTGTTGTCTGCGATTTAGGTTGGGATAGCCTCCACCCACCTAGATAAATAGTCAACCGCCAACAAGATGTACTCATATCCTTGGCTGTTGGGAAAGGGACCCATAAAATCTATACCCCATGCATCAAAAACATCACAAAAAATCACCGGCTACATGGCATTTCATCTCTCTGTCCAACTATCCCTCCCATCCTTTGACAAATCAGGCACGACTGTAAAATCAATAGCGTCTCTAAACAAGGTTGGCCAGTACAATCCACATTGAAGTATCTTGTGAGCGGTTCCCTTTTGTAAATGGTGTCCTCCAGTCTCAAGTGAATGATATGTGAGGATACTATGTTATCCTCCTAAGGAATACACCTTCTCCAAACACAATTTGGCCCTTCGAAGAAAATTAAAGGATCGTCCCAGTGGTATCTCCTCGAATCCGACTTCAGTCGGCCAATGCTTAGTTTAACCATGGGGAACCGCTTGGAGACAAGATAGTTCACCATGTTGGCATACCACAGGAGTGAATCAATAACACAAATTAACTCGTCTGTGAAGGTCACTCACTCTAATCTACTCATAATAAGGAGAATCCTTGAGTTCAATCCGAGAAAGGTGATCAGCCACAAATCAAATTCTTGAAGGAGTAAAACCCACCTAAGAAGACGCACCTTCGCATCCTTCTTTTCCATTAAATATCTAATAGTTGTGTGATCAGTGTAGATTGTCACCTTAGACCCAAAATATACAACCAGAACTTCTCGAGTGCCCATACTATAACGAGCATTTCCTTTTCAGTCACCTCGTAATTCTTCTGTGTAGGATCTAATACTTTGCTCGCGCAGTGGATTGTAAATGGGATCCCCTTCCGTCGTTGTCCTAACACAGCTCCTATAGTGATATCTAAAGCTTCAGTCATGATCTCAAAGGGGAGAGATGAGTCAGGAGCTTGTAGGATAGGAGAGGCACAAATCTTACTTTTTAAGAGCTCAAAGGCTTCCACACACCTGTGATCTACAATGAACTATGTGTCTTTCCCTAAAAGCTTAGTCAATGGGCGAGCGATCTTTGAAAAATCCTGAATGAATCTCCTATAAAATCCAACATGCCCTAGGTAATAGCACTGACTTCATGTTGGCAGGTGAATCGAGTTTCTTGATCATCTCCACCTTAGCAGGGTCAACCTTCATTCCCCTTTTGGAGATAACATGCCCTAACATGATACCCTCTTATCGCCATAAAGTGACTCTTCTCCTAGGAGAATACTAGATTCACCTCTCTACACCTCTTGAGTACTCGGTCCAAGTGTGCTAAACATGTATCAAAGGAATGACCATGAATCGAGAAGTCATCCATGAATACTTACAGGAAATCTCCCACCATCTTGGCAAATAGAACGATCATGCATCGTTGACTTAGGGCATTGCAGAGCTCGAATGGCACGCGCCTGAAAGCGTAAGTGCTGAATGGACATGTGAATGTGGTCTTTTCCTGGTCCTCAGGGTCTATAGCTACCTGATTGTACCCTGAGTACATGCCAAGGAAACAGAAGAACTCTTTCCCTGCGAGTCTCTCCAAGATCTGATCGATAAAAGAAAGGGAAAGTGGTATTTCTTGGTCATGGCATTCATGCGCCTATAATCGACACAGACACGCCACAACGTGGGTACTCGTGTCACGATCTCTACCCCCTCCTCGTTGGTGACCATTTGAATTCCCGACTTCTTTGAGACAATATGAAGCGGGGCCACCCACTTGGTCATAAATAAGATATATAACCCCGTCCTTGCACCATTTATCAATATATTTTTTCACTACTTCCCGTGGATTGGGGTTAGGTCTCCATTGGAACTCACAGGAAGGTCTCACATTATCCTTAGTAAAAATGTGGTGCGAGCAGCGAGCGGGGTTGGTCCCCACAAGATTCGACACTGTCCAGCCTATTATTTTTCAGTTCCTCTCTAAGACCTCTAACAATCTAGACTCCTATTCTAAAGTCAAGTCTAAGATAATGATAACATGATATCTCTCTTTGGGTCTCATAAGAAAGGCGTACTTGAGTGTAGGAGGTAGTGATTCAGTTATGGCAATGTGGTATCATCAATCAAATCTGGTTGAACTGAATCTGAATCTGGTTCCGTGCTGCATAAAGGTGGGCTAAGCTACGTAGTACTCGCCACCAACTCAAAAGTATCGGGAGTCGGATCGCCAAAGAAACATGGTAATTCAGCCAAAGCTGCATCCGACTCATCATCCATTTCCCGTGATTGTTCCAAAAGGGATGGAACTGACAGATCCAGATGGATCTCTACGTCATCATGGGAATAGGTAGATTCATCTATAACAAGATCAGGCAACACCTGGCAAACTGCATCATCCACTATATCCTTTCCACATGAAAGGGTCTTGCTCTGTCCTGAAGGAACCTATCTCCAAATCCCAATGGTGCTAATCATTTTGCAATTTGCCTATGAAGATGAGTACTCTGTGCTACTCTCTGAATCAGGTTACTGACACTTGGTTTACTTCATCTCAATGTTCACTTCTCTACCTGGAGAATGGAACTTCATCATTCCCGTACCATAATCAAAAGCTGTGCCTACGGTCCTAAGGAAGGGACGCTCAAGAATGATTTGAGATTCTCTCCAATGATTAAGGTTCTCCATGTCCAAGACTGTGAAATCAACTTGATAGTTCTGCCCCTCAATCGAGATAAAGACGTTCTTCACTTCTCCCTTAGGTCTCTTCACTGATCAATCTGCTAATTGGAGTAAAGCTCTAGATTTACGAAGTGGTCCCAACTCTAATTTCTGATATAATGTTAAGGGAAGTAAATTGATGCAAAAATTGTTATCCAAGAATGTGCGTGCAAACGCAATGTCGTCAATATGACTCTCTACATAGTGAGCACCCATGTCTCTCTTTTTCTTTGGTAATGTTTGAGTTTTGAGACAATATGTTGTGGCTACTAACAAGACGTGTCACTTTATATTTTGGTTCTCTTTCTTCCTGCTAACCCTATTAGGTATGCATCTCACCTTAAGATATTTCTGAAATACAAGATGGTTAGCCACATACTCATCAAATGGCACCTTTACAGTGATATTTTCTTTACAAAATCATGCCATATTGAGGTCATCTTTCTGGATCTTTTTGATGTTCTTTCTTGTCGTAAGAGAACCGGGGAAAGGGATTGAAGCTAGGGAAACAGAAGATGAAGAGTCTGAATCATGAACTGAAAGATCATTCTTGGCATTAACAGAAACATAGTTCTTCATACATAAATATTTTTTGTGCAACATGGAATCAAAATCAAAACTATCTACTATATGTTGTGGAATAAAAGCTGATGTGGTATCCCTGCTATCGATGCAAGGTCCTCCGTAGACTCAGAAGTGTATCCATGCTATCGATGCTGCATACGCATTCTCCTTGTCTTCTCAGCTCCATGAGTAGATATCCTTGAATGGTGTTGATGGGGATCCGAAATATGTTGCTTCTCCTCCTCGTCCTCTGAAGACTCCTTAGGTAGATCTCCAGAGATGCCCCTTCTCATGTCCCTCACTCGGTCAGGTACGATCACGATCCTTCCTCTCCCGAGTGACATGTAATTAGACTCCACATGAAAAATCTCATGTTTAGATCTAGGATATGCTGAATAGTATACTTGACCAAGGTGCTGCTGAGAACTAGATTGGTTCAACCTATTGGGGTTAGCCTGAACTTGGGCTGGGATTGAGGTAGATGGTGTAGTATGCTCGTCTCTCCATCTGGATAGGCGGTTGACATCCACCTATAAGTCAAGAATTTCATTCATGTAGGAACGAATGTCATCAAGTATCTGTTGTTGTATGTCCAGCGGATCAGACGAAGAAGGAAGGTTTGGGAAGAAGAACGGAAAGACTTGCCTCTGATGCTGCTGATGGGGTATCTGCTGAGATTGCGGGCCCTGCTAGCCCGCTTGGTAATGGCCCTGTCAGCCATATTGCTGGTATTGCTATCGCTGCTGTCGGGGTGGCTGAAATCCAGGGTTCTACTGTGAAGGAGGTGGTACGGAGGAGAATGCGATGTTGTGAAAGGTCGGGAGATGCTGGTAGGTCTGTTAGTCCCCTGTACTTCCCTGCCTGGTAGGTTCCTGAGTATACCATACTCCATTTAGCTCCCAAACTGATGGAGGCTCCTCCTGAACTGTCTGTGCTAATGGAGGTGGCTGCTGGAAAGAGTTGGTGTAGGACTGGTCTTGCTCCCATGGCCGGGGTTGCCCTGACACCAACTGCTCTTGAATATTGTGAACTTGGTATACGAGTGCAGAGGGTGCAATCACGACATGTATCTTTATCTTAGATACCCTATCAGTCAACTCCTCCATTTGTTTTAGAATTTTGGAGACGCTCCAGTCTAATTCATCAATCCTCCTATCAATCTTCTCGACTACTATAAGCTTGTCCATAAGGAGTCCTATGCTAGGGATCACGTCTTGAGAGAGATCGACTACAACTGATTTTCCCCCTCCAAGAGAGTGATCTGGGGGACGATGTATAGGCCCTGCTAGCCATCTGTGAGCGGCTGATTTCAACCATCTGCTCGAATACCTTCCAGACGATATCCGATCCTCATGATGTATAGCTGCCTCCACAAGAAGTGCTTACTAAACCCTACATATGAGGGTTGAGACCAGCGAAAAGTGACTGGACCAAGATGTTGTCAACTAGTCCATGATAGGGACACTTTTGCAGGATGTCATTGAACCTTTCCCATGCATCACAGAAGTCTTCATGGGGTAATTGGGAAAAAACTTGTAATGCGTGTACTCATCATGTTAGTCCTATCACGGGGTAGAACTTCTTCAGAAATAGGTCCTAGAAATGGGCATAAGTGATGACTGTAACTCCAAGATTTTTCACCCAGTAGTCAGCTTTACGACCCAAGGCAAATGGAAGGGCTGTGAGCTTAATATAATCCTGACTAACCCTTGGAAGTTTGAGGTTAGCACAGAAGAGCTCAGAGTCCCTTAGGAATGCATATGGCTTGTCAGAAGCATTCCCATCAAAGTGAGGCAACAAGTTCAGAAATCACGGCTTCAAAGCATAATCAACTTCGGGCTCGGTCGGACTCAAGTAGTTCTGAATTTTGTACTGTCTGGGGTTATACGCCGCATCCATTGGTGGTACGACCCCAACATTAAGCTGTCCTAACTAAACTCTGGGTAGTGTGTGTTGCTTCTCCGATGTAGCTAATCTTGCGAGTACCATTCTCATCGGGTCTTCAGGGTGTTCTTCTTCCTCTTCTTTCTTCTTTGGAGGCATTTTACTTGAATTTTCTTTAGGTCCTGAATCAACGATGTGTTCTTCATTAGAAGAGGATTTATGAATCAAGGTATTCTCACCAAGGTGAAGGTCTTCCTCAGTAAGGTGGGAAGAGAGAAAGGGAATTGTTTGAGAGTAACCATCCCGAGAGTGAGTGATCCTGGGCTCAAGAGGGTCATGGTCCAGGTTGGTCCAAGTTGCACTTGGACCTTTGAAGACATACTTCCTAGAGGGCTTAATGAGAGATTCACAAAGTCCAAATAAAATTCCCCAATTAGTCATCTTTGATGTCAGAAGAATCGATTAGAAGATGATATTCAATGCAGCACTAGTTCTACGGTGCACGTAAATGTGCGAAGTAAATCAAACAATGCAAATGCAATTTTAACCCTCAATTTCACCAACTCAAAATGTGATGGTCGTAAAGGTTCGACCGATTTTTCTGGTCAATTTTAATTGGTGATAAATAGAATCTTTGAAAGATTAATGAGCTATTAGGTGCCCATATTTTCCTACAGACTAACCTGGTTCTTATGACTAGTTGGACCTATTTTGAGCCAGTATAGGAGTAAGTGCAGACCATATAAATATGTCTACCTTTCCTTGAGGACTAAGGTGTCCTCTAAACCTCCCACTCCGCTAAGGAAATCTGGACCATTTATCAGCTACCCGTAGATCCTCACTGAAAATTAGCTATTCGCCTAAAAATAATGAACCAATAGTCTATATAAAAATCATGGCTTGGCTCTATCCTAGGGTCATCTCTTTAACTTGCAAGTAAATTCAAACAATGAGGGCTTTATGCACCTGTGAACAAGATTCTTTTTGTTCAAAATTTTTTTATCGACCTGCTCAATTTAGTCCCAATTTTAGAGTTAGGTTATCACTTGAAAATTAATCTGAGCACAACAAGGCGCGTCTACTGTTTAGTCCCAATTTCCTTTTTGACCTTAAGTTGTAAAACAAGAGGGAAATCCAATATCAGAATGCAAACGTAAAACGATGATGCATGCTTAGAAGAAGGTATACTTACAATGACTCCCAACACTCTCCATGGGTTATGCAAAACAGAATTTTTAAAGTTGCACTAAATGCATGCAGATCGAGAAAACCACACCTAAATAATATACTATTAGCGAGGAAGAATTGATTTAATTTGAGCTAAGTAGTACATGTCTATGTGCGTCTCATTATGAATCTTATCACAAAAGTGAATCTTCAAAGATATGTATGGCCTAAATTATGATGGGAACAAACAAATTTGATGCTTTACTACCATGTGCCTATTGTTAAATTCGACAATCAAGTCAAGCCCCACCCTTACCGGAGAGTGAAAAATATCTCGACACACCACAAAATAAAGTCTAAGTCTTTTTTTACACGTACGAGCTCTCAAACAAGAGCCGCTATAAAAAAATTACCTAAATTATTACAACACAATAATTACAAAATATAAAAAAATGCTCTAAAAAAATAAATTAATTCTCCTTGATCTTCAACAATCGGTGCACTTTACATCCGTCGACCTCCGATGCACTCCAAGTCCACTGGATCCTCGCAAGGAAAATAAAATTTAGGTTAGAGAGATAGACAACAATATATATAATAATAAGAAGAAAAATAATTGAAAGAAAGATGGAATAAATACAATGTGGCTCGGGGGTCAGACTAACTGAGTATGAATCTAAGTCTAATTTTTCAAATTAATTCGTAAGCCGTTTGCCTCCCCGGCAACGATGCCATCTGATCGGTCCACTGAGCACGTGGTGTAATTTGCACTCATTGTAATACGTGTACTTAACGAATCAATCAGAACTGAGAGAACGATCTCAGTGAAGAGGACTTATCTTTAATTTATATCCCGAGCAAGTTCGGGATTAGACACATGGAGGCAAAGGAACAACTTCGGGTTAATTCAAAAGTTTAGGTCTATATTTCCAATGCAGATTTTTTTTATTTTTTAATGCAAAAAAATGTGAAATGCAACATGTGGGTGAATCAAGATACTAAGAAAGCACACAACTTAGCAAAATTAATTTTAATATGAAATAAGTTCAATTTAGCCAAATTATATTTTTCTTTGTAACTTAATTCAGTAATGAATGCCAAATATAATTTTTTTAGAATTTTAGGAGTTATGCAACAATGAAAAATGCACAGTTTCTATGGGATTTTACACAACTTTTCACTCAATAAGAGTGCAAAAATTATGAAAAATTTATTGGATATAAAACATGATGCAGTGAGTCTATAGTATTTTTTTTTGAAATTTTCTGATAAAATATGATTTTTTATGGATTTTTCAATGGAAAAAGAGTGACAGTGAGTAATTAATTCCTAATAATTTGACATTATCAAATTGGCAAGAGTGACAATTATCAAAAAACGATATTTATGGAAGCAATCCAGAAGAGATGAAATTTCACAGAAATAATGCTTGTGGATTTAACAAAAAAGTAGTTACTCAAATCACTATATAATTTATTTAAGGCACTTGACAATTCCAATTAAAATGAAATTTAGAAACTAATTAAAGCACACTTCAAAGCATCAATTCCGATTCTTTAGAATTTTTGGAGCAACCGTGAGTGAAATATAAATTTAGGAGCTCAAATTCGGTAAAATATGCAAAATTTCACTTGAACAATTTTAATTAATTCGTAAGATATCACAAAAATCCAAATAAATATCCATATGGTAGATAATTAGCTTCTCAACATCATGACTTTTTTCATTCGAATAACCGATGTTAAAATGATATCCAAATTAATAAGAGAATACAAGGGTATCTATGTAAAATCAGAAATTAAAACATGCAATACAAACTGTACACAGAGATGCTTTTGGAATTAAGAAAACATAACATGACATATATGCAATTTTTACAAAAATAAAAAAACAGAAGTCAACTTCTTCTCCAGCATAAGTAGGGCACGAAATGGGGCGGTGGCGACAGCCTGTGCGCTGTCGTGCGTGGAGGGAGGAGGTCGGTGCCCGGCCACGCTGCGGGCGACGGAGTAGCGTGACGACAAGGTGGAAGGGGGGTACGACCTTCGGCGGTGGTGAGGAGAGATGCCACTGGTGTAGAGGACGACGACTCAAGGTTGTGGGGCCACCACTGGCACGCGTGTGGTGGTGCGCTAAAGGTTGAGGCTGGCACGACGGAACGATGGGCTACCATGGGTGGAGGCACGACCTGTGGAGGGCAGCCGCAGGCGGTGGAGGAGGAAGGGAAACGACGGTGCTACTCTGGCTATTTTTTATTTTTTTTGATTTTTTGTTTAACTTCTTTTGCTATGATATTTTTTGTTTAATTTTTTTATTTTTTAAAACATGGAATAACTAGAGGATAAAAAGAAGATGATTAGATGGTGATATGATAAGAAATGAACAGATGAAGTTGTGTGGGTGGTGATGTGGTGTGATAAAAATAATGAAAATAAAAATGATGCCGATTGATAAAAAGATAAATTACCTAAAATGGACACAATCACCTACGGTGTGCTCACGAGAAGCACGGTCCTCGCTCGAATCACCGGCGAGCGATGAGCTCGAGTAGCACATAGGGGCAGCTGCGATATTGGCCAAGAAGCCAACAGATATCATCGGAGAAAGGGCTGTCGTAGCTCGACCGTGGTTGTGTTGCTGTCATCAATTCAACTCTAAGAACTGGGCTATCATAACATAAAGATGAATCAAGTGAAAAATGAGGAGGATTGGATGTATATAAAGAGAAAAACTTAGAAGTTATGAAAGTGGCACTACAAGCAGAGGACCCAGAGGGGACGATCGAGGACCGTCCTCTTTGCTATGCAAACCATCCCTTCTCTGATGGGACGGTCACAAAACCATCCCCTTTACCACCATTCTTTTGACCAAAGGGACGCTCCCATTTAGCCAACCATTGGGGATGGTTGTAACCGTCCCTTTTGCTATGAATAATAGGGAAGGTACGACCGTCCCTTCTACAATGAATAATAGGCGACGGTCATAACCGTCCCCTTCATAAAATCAACGGGGATGGTCACAATAGTCCCCTATGCTCAAATCACCTTTCGGGATGGCCACATAAGCCTTTCTGGGACGGTCCAAACCGTCCCCTTTAGGTCCCATGGGTCGAAACCAGAGACAGCGAGGCGCTATCAAACGGAAGCGACAGTCAAAACCAACCCCTTCGAGAATCCAAGGGGACAATTGTGACCGTCCCCTACACTCAATTGACCTTTCACGACGCCCACAGAAGCGTTTCAAGAATGGTTTAAACCGTCCCCTTTAGGTCCCATGGGTCTAAACCAGAGACAGCGAGGCCTTATCAAGCAGAAGCGACGGTCGAAATTGTCCCCTTAGAGTATCAACGGGATGGTTACGACCGTCCTCTACGCTCAAACGAACTTTCGCAATGCCAACAGAAGTTTTTCAGGGACGGTCTAAACCGTCCCCTTTAGTCCCTGAAAGCCAAATATAGAGACCATGATCTATTTTGATATAGAGGGGACATTTGTTGTGTATAAAAGGAGACAGTTACAACTGTCCCTGATATCCTCTGAAAGCAAAAAAAATAATGAATTTATTGGTGTTTTTGTCCTGCTCCTGCTGCAAAACCACATAGATAATCCAAGATACTTAAAAGAAACCAAATTTCTTACTTAATACTAAAAAAACAGTTTTCTAGTTCTACAACATAGTAGCCACTAATCTTAAATTATAGCAACTAATGTTCAAGATAGAACTAATATATAATACAAACATATTCTACATCCATCGTAATCTATTCCGATTCGTCACTTTCCTCGCTCTCTTCATCAATTTCCTCATCATCGTTGAATTGTGCAGGTTCCACTGGTGGCTCGGCCTAACTTTGAAGACGACTAATGTATGCCATGACATTGGCTCCACACGCATCGTAGCCATCTCTTCATCCTGTACGGACATCTTTGTCTTGATGTCGTGCAACTCCCTTTCCATCTCTCCCTCCCTTTGGCTCCCTTGCAAGGAGGTCTAAGACCCACTCGCACTACCCATTCTGTACCATGTATGTATTGCTTCTCCATGTCCTCCACAACGTATGCATCCACTGTGTTCTGGACCTGTGGCTTGAAGGAAGGCTTCATCAACGGATAAAGGGAGAATGCTCGTCCCCGTTGCCGGATAACTTCCTCTTAAATAGTCGACCTAGAGAGTAGTTGCCCAAATATTTTTGTTCCATCCACACTGCGCTACTAGATCGCCGATTCAAACTTATCCAGTGTCCAAACGTCTGTCCGTCAAACTTGTAATTATTTTCACTTCTCAGCCATATATGATTTACAGGTAAGAAATGACGATGAACCAAATAAAAATGTTTCATACTTGCAGTTAGCCATGCCAATTGTGTTTTATCCATACAAACTGGACATGCGAGTTCACCTTTCGTACTCCAACACGATAAATTAGCATACATAGGAAAGACATGAATTGTCCATAATAAAGAAGCACGCATTGTAAAGAACTCTTTCTTTACCGCATCATACGTTCTCACTCCAGAATTCCATAGAATCTTTAGTTCATAAATTAACAGTTGCATATAAGTGTCTATCACATTACCTGGCCCTTTTAGACTAGGTATCAATAATGACATCATTATAAAAGAAGATGCCATCGATATCCAGGGTGGCAGACTATATGTAACAAGTATCACAAGCCAAACTGAGTAACTCATACTCATATTTTCGAATGGATTAAAATCGTCGGAAGCGAGACCTAATCTTACATTTCTTACTTCTTCAGAGAACGATGGATATCTTTAATCAAATTTCGTCCACTCCTCGATATCTGACGGATGTCTAATAACACTAGTTATATCTTTTTTTAATATTACTATGTCATATCATCATTCCAGCTGTTCTTTCATATGAATATAATCGTTGTAATCGGGGAATCAAAGGAAAGAACCGTAAGATCTTCTCTAATTTTTTCCTCTTCGAATCATGACCCATAGTCTTATATTTGCTAGTTTTGCAGTTATGAAATGTTTCTAGATTTGAATATTCCTTCCAATATAAAATGCAGTCATTTGAACATGCATTAATTTTCTCATAATTTAGTCCAAGTGAGCGGAATCTTGACTTAGCGTCCTTCCAATCCTTTGGAAACCTTCAGGATGATTAAATAAGTCTAAATTAACTGGAAGACATCTGTCTTCGTAACCGTTGTACATCGATTCTTCACGTTTATCTTAAACAACTCCAAAAGAAAACATAAATGATGCATTTTGATTCTCGAGCATATTGGCTTTTCTGCATCTTTTATCTTTTCATGTAAAGTTCCGGAAGCGATTCCATCCTTTCATCAGCGTTATGCCCTCGATTATTATCTAACATCTCAAACATACCACTACAATCATCTATTTCATGCAAATATCTTTCATTATCAATTGGGGCATTATTGACTTGTGCTAATACGACTCCTTCACCATGATACATCTAATGTGTATAATGAAGCCAAAAACCATTTAATATCAGATGCTCATAAACTACAGTTCGATTTTGAGTGATAGTGTTCTTGCGTCTTATTTAAGGATAATGGATTCTATCTCCTTCACCTCCTATAATATGATAGAGTGACTGACACCGAAATGCCTAATCTAAGAATCAGATAACAGCTTTGTTATATGTCCGATAATCATCGAAGCGTTTATTCATCATAATTTTGGCCATTTCCTAAGGTAAAGATCCAAAGATAATAACAATGTTAATATCTATTATGAATCTCTTGTACACTATCTTTCCTATACTGTGAAAGTTTTAATATTGACATCCTATTTGATTTGGTGTACTATCCAAAGACTAAGTCAATGTATAATTCAAATATTAATGTATGCTAGATTAATGTATACATCCTATACCAAGTTAATGTATATCCCAAAGAACATAGTTAAAAATAAGCATATACATGGAAAATTAATGTATTACATTATTAGTCTAAAGACTAAGTTATTAGTCCTATAGAGTAAGCTATTAGGCCTATAGACAAATATATTACATTCTTTTCATTATTCCTAAACACTAAGCTATTAGTTTAAAAATCTAAACAATGTTAAAAGCAAGCATATTTCAAGTAATAATGTAATAACAGTAAAAATAGTTGAACAAACTCACAACCGAAGAAGAGGAGAGGAGGTCGGGCGGCGGCACTAGGGGAGTAGGAGAATGGGGCGGCAGGATAGGGGAGGAGGAGACCGAGGTGGCGACGACGGAGGCTTCAATCAGGGAGAGGAGATCGACGGCGATGCTAGGGGAGGGGGAGGATGTGGCGGCGGTAGGGGAGGAGGATGCCGGGGCGGTAGGCTAGGGGAGGAGGAGACAGGGGCAGCGACGATGGAGGCTTCAACGGGGAGGTCGGGCAGCGACACTAGGGGAGGAGGAGGCTGGGGCGGTGGTGGGATTGCGAGGAGGTTAAAGGCTTGTGGATTGAGCGGAATGAGGAAAGGATTCGGGCCAAGAAGATATAAGACAATCCTCCCCTATAATAATGATTGGGGACAGCTATAAGTGAACCATCCCCTTTGGTGAAAGATATTTCTATATGGCCCGCCGGTACAGCGACATCGGTGACGGTTTTGCGACTGTCCCTTATACCTACCTATAATAGACAGTTGCAAACGTCCCTTAAGGTTAGGTATATGCGATGTCAACAGTGGCGTATAGGGGATGGTTGTGACCGTCCCCTAAAGTGCCTGGGTACAGAAGAAACAAACAGGAGCTCTACTCATAAGGGACGGCTGTGTAACCGTCTCCAGCGTGTCCATTATCCGAGACGGTCAGTAGTGACCGTCTCTTATACTTACCAAAGGGGACGATTGTGTTTCGACCGTCCCCTCTGATTGTATAGGGGACGGTTGTTCTCCGACCATCCCCAATAAGCATCCCAAAAGATCGTTAAGTTTGTATTGTGGTGGAGGGGAGGTTAATAAATGGTGGAGTTTAATTAGAAGTTAGAAAAAATGGTGAAATAATGGAGTTGAATGGGTGATTATTGTAGAGAATGGAAATTAAATAAAATAAATAATAGAATAAAGTAGTCTACTAAAATACAATAAATAAAGAGAAGAAAAAGAGTGGAGAATTTACAAAATAAGACAAACCATATGTGCATGTTTTTCACTATTCTAATTTTGTTTTTTTTGTACTTTTAATAAAAGATATTTACAAAAAACTCAAATAAAATACAAGCAATAAAATACAACATAAAACGATTTTTTCAGATTTTTATTAATTAAGAAAAGAAAAAAATGAAGAAAGAAAAAATATGCACATTATATACAGTGTACACCTTGGTCCCAAAACTCAAATTGTACAAACAAGCTCCGATTTTCTTGAAACCACTTTCATTAGATAGATAATTTTCTAAGTTAAACTTTAAATGTCAGTTTGGTGAATTTGGATTTCATACGGAGCATAAATTTTGCTGGGAAGTTGGACTTTATGACTTTTCTCTTTAAGATCCAGGAGTATTCATTCGAGGTGTATTTTATTTTATATTTTTTATTTTTTTATATATATTTTTATGAGAAAGTCAGAGAAAGAATTAACCAAAAAGGAGTGGAAATGAAATTTTTAAAAATACATGAAGTTTTAGGCTATTTATAGGTGAAAAAATCCTTTATTTTGTGGGTTTTTATTATTAATTTAGTTTGTATAATATAATATATGATAATTAGTGTGTTTTATTTACAAAAGTCATTTTGTTAATTTATTGATTTTGTGGGAAATTTATTAGAGATTTTACTCTAGGATTTTGCTAAGATCAATATATTAAGATGATGAATCGTGGATTCATCAGCCACGTCTCCTCTCGCTGGAGCCTTTCTTTTTCGATTTCTTATGCACGATCCCGACTATCTCTTGACTCAATTCTGACGCCTGATTACATGCATGACATCCATGATCCTTGCAGATCCCTAAGCGTAGTTGGATCTGCCTAGGGTTCTGCATTGTGCGCTGATCTTTCTGGACCCTGGGCATCCTATAAATCACCTCCTCTCGCCTCCACAACCTCTCAGCTTGTCCCTCGTGCCACCACAAACCCTAGATCCCTTCTTAGAGTGACAGCTACCGGAGGAGCAACTTAGGAACATCCAAAGACACCTGGAGGCTTGAAGCTCACTTCATGGCCCGAGAACTGCCACGAGCAGCCTCCCAGCCGGCCGCAGCTTGGTTGAGGCCAAGACCCTATCGACCACCTTCGCCTGAAGCCTAAGAGTTCTTCTGAACCGTAAGGTATCTATCCATTCCTAGGCACTTCCCTATTCGATTCCATCTACCCCCGTACTCACTGGCTCTAGTTCCTCTACTCTGACGAGTTGGATAGAGCTCCTCTATTCTCTCCCATCCGTTCAGATCGCTCCACGACTCAACCCACGCCTTCCTCCATATTCTGATCACCCTAAGACTCGACCATCAGATCGAGGTTAGGTAAGGCTTCCTCCCCCACCTTCGCTGGATGCCCAAGACCCCATCCCCGATCCCTTCTCTTCATCTATCCATGTAATAACCTTTGCTGGAGCTTCTTCTTCGAGCATAGTATCCTTTGCAGACCTTATCACACGTGAGGAGACAACTTTGGACCCACAGTTGGGCCTTCACCTTCACACCCATCCGATCGTTGCTTCCTCCATCAGAGCCTCCCATTCGATGTGAGCATCTTCACGACACTACCAATCCTCTCTGATCCTCATTTGAGCGTCAGATCTCCTTCGATGCTCGGTTGAAGTTTGTTGGAGGCGTGTTCTTATAAATCTTTTCTCCACTGTTGGATGAGTCCTCCTCTACCAGATATGATCTGAGTCACCCGACAAAAGAGGTGCCCATACTGTTAGATTATATCTGACTTGTCAGATCTGACTACACATCCACGACATCCCTTGGATCGTCAGATTCGTCCGACGTAGTCATCTGGGTCGTACGTTAGTGTCGACCCCCATGTGTGCCACATACCCCATTAGGTATATTTCCCTTGTGCCCTTTTATGTTTCTTCTTTTATATTTAGTCATTTAAATAAAATGCATAGTTAAAAATATTTATGATTTGGACCTCGTATTTTTGATATTTGCATTTTAGTCCCCCTGAGTTTGAAGCACGTGTTCTCACGTGTTTTATGTGGTATTTGCACTTTCTGTCTAGAGCTTATTTGGTGTTAATTAATGAATGCTCGTTTTTAATATTGCATTTATACCTTTGTGCATTGAATATGAACATATGCGTGAATTGGATGGACTTTTTTGCAAGTTTGACCTTATGCTTTTATAATGTGTTATCTATTTGGTCCAGAAACTTAAATATTTACGATTTAGTCCCCGTGAGCTATGATTAATTGCATGCTTTTTATTGGAATAAATACATATTAAATAATTCTAAACATTACTTAAAAATTACTATTAGCTCCTGTTAGTGTGTAGTTTTTATTGTATTTTCATGGACTAACTTGATTGCATTTGTTATTATTATAAATTGAAAAATCCCTTAAAAAGTCCCTAGTTGGCTTATAAAAATCCTAAAAATTCGAACAATTTCCTAGAAATTCCACAAAAATGTATGGAGTTGTGTTTTATTGTGCTTTACCTTCTGTGTTAAATTTGTTTGAAAATCCATTATAAAAACCCTAAAAAATACAAAATAACCAGAAAATTATAAATACCATATAAAATCAAAGAAAAATCAAAAAAATTGCATTTCTAGTTCCTTTTCATAGATTTATATTTCTAGTTTATCATAAAATTATCATCAAGGACCTTAGGGCACTTTAAGTATTTTTAATTTGCAATTTGGTCCTGGCTGTGCATTATTTTGAATTTTGAGCATTGTTTGATTTTTAAGAATTCACAAAAACATTGGAAAAGTCGAGAAAATTACGAATACTTTAAACCCCAAAAAACCAAAAAAAATTTTCATTTATTTATAGAATATTTTTTATCAATTTGAAAAAACCAAAAAGAGTATCGTGTGTGCTTTAAGTGTTGTTGTGCTTGCTTGCCTTTATTCAGAATTTGAAGTTTTGAAAAATAAAACACCACCAAAAAATCATTTATTTTCCAAAATTTGACTACTTAATTTTTAAATCATGCTCCTTGAGTTCGACCATGGTGGCTATACCAGGTAAATAAAAATAGCAAACCGCTCACATTTCATTGCTTGATCTCTTTAGTGGTTTATTTTCTCGTTGAGTTAATTGATTGATTAGGGTCACAACGACCATTGTTTATTTTTCTACTTAGCCGTAGTTAGTCGGTCACTCATCAAAAAGAGATAAAAAAATAGTTAAAAATAAATAGTTAATGATTTTATTTAAAAAAGCTTAACTTATGAAAAATGTTTCCTATTTTCTAAACCATTGATTATGATTTTTAAATTTTTTACAACCTTATCAATATAGTCCATTATTTCACACTATTTTTTATATGTATATATGCATGTATATTATATATTTGTATTTTATTTAGGGTTTTTATCAGTTGTGCACCTCTAAGATAATGCTATATCAACTATGCCCCTCCCTTCTTTGGAATATCAGTTGTGCTCCTGACTTCTTATCGTTTTATCACTTTGTGGCCCTCATGTTAGTTGTCATCCATACTCAATGAAAATAGACGTTAACTTTGGGGTACAAGGAATTTTATTAAAAAATGGTTTGAGAAGTCTATGCCACATATTGTCCCTGCTTTGAATCACACAACATCAATGTGCATATGGTTCCTACCATTGTCATGATGTCGAGCTACAACCAACAGGGTTTGATACCCTTAGTTCCCAAGAAAGTTCCCCAACAATTTCTTTTTTATTCCTTATTTTTTAGCATCAATTGATTAGTGTTTTAAGAAGCCTATCCAATTCCCTTTCGATTGACATCAAAAATTATATCTGAAGCTTCTTATTTCTCTTGAATTTTGGATTCAAAAATCAAGTTGTGGAACAAACCCCAACTCGAGCAGAGTATCTTGCCCTTTAATTTCCTATCAATTCCATTGGGATCAAATCATCTTCTATCCAGTAGGTGTCTGCAATAGCATTTGATTCAAAGTCATCTTTCTGCACCTGTACTAGACTCACCTTGAGCAAAATATCCTACATTTCTAAAACAAGCCAAAACTCTAAAAATGGAACATGTGTAGCAACTCCTTAATCCAATCTTCTTCAGAAAACCCCTTGGTCTTGTATATTCAGAATTTTCGTCAGCTAGGTGAGCCGAGGGAGGAGGAGCCTTCCTCGGGCAAATCTTGGCCTCGACAGGGTCATCGTCCACAGGGTAATCGATGTGGATCTAGCGAAGGACATGATCGAAGTGATGGTGGGTCTATGTGAAGAAGAAGGCAACATGGATAAGGCCGAGGATGAGGATGGTGAAGAAGTGGAAAGGGAGGAGTGGGTTGCGCGACAGAGGAGGAGATCAGAGGCCACATGCGATGGAGGAGGATGGATCAGAGGAGCAGGATGGATTGATGGAGTATTTGGATAGTTATGCCACTCTTAACCTCACCATGGTTTGAAAAAATCGTGGTTAAGTTCAACTTATTGACAGCTAAAGTAACAATGGGGCATAAGTGATAGACCGACAAGAAGTCGGGGGTAGAACTGATATTCCAAAAAAGAGAGGGCAAAACTAATATTGCAATATCTTAGAGGGGCACAACTTATAAAAACCCTTTGTTTTATTATTTTTATACATAATATGATATTTACACATTGTATATATTTATAATATTATTTAATATGTATTTACATATTTTTATGTTATTTTAATAATTATATTTATGTGTATAAATATATTACGTGTATCTATACTAAAGGTACATTATATATGTACATCAAGATTTATTATATATTTTTGTTACTTTATTTACTTTTTATTGTTGTTTGTATTTTTGCTAGATTTATATAATATGGACAATCGGTTAAAACCTAAGACGATTTAAAGTATAAAGAATCAAATAATCGGATGTGTGCATATGCCCAAGTAGTAGTACCCTGAAAAGCCAGCTTTTGCATCTTAGCTCCAATTCCAATGAAACCACCATAATTTAGATACTTTAATTTTAAATATAGTGGAGGTGAGTTTAATTTATGTTGAGTTCATATGGAGTAGATCTTGATCAATGAAGTTTTGTTTGTGGTTTTTTCATCTGAGTGTACTAGGTGATTTGCGCAAGACTTATTTTGGCTAATATTTTTCTTATTTTCTATACATTGTTATGTACAAGTTTTTGAGCTATTGATACAATATATTATACATAAAATAATTATGGTTTTCTTAGTATTTTTGTATAGTATTTCACCCTATCTCCTACTTTATTTCTGGTTGACATAGTCAATATTTGACTTAGTCTCGGAGTTTATGGTCAGTTGGTATTAAGTATACTTCCCTTTATTTTTCTCTTCTTTATTTTTTTATTTTAGGTTAAAATAAAGATATTTATATAGTATCTATACATCAATGTTGAAGTGTTAATTCATACATGTTAGTGGTATTTACATGTATTTTATCAGGGATTTAAAGCCAATATAGAAGAATAAAAGTGATTGAATGGTTATTCATCATCCCCTAAACTTACCTTTATTAGTCCCTAGCAAACACTTATTGGGAGAATAAGTGAGGAAAGAGAAATAAAGAGAGGAAAACAAAACAACTTAGAATGATTATAATAAACTTGTCTTCATAAAATCAATGGTTTGGAGCTTAGTCAAGCCTTTGGATTGTTAGTTTGTCGGAAGCTTATTGAGAATAGGATTTAAACTTAACAACCTCAAGTTCCATAATCATCTATTCAATTCACCTTAATAGTTGGGCTAGAACAAGTATTTCAATATTCAAACTCTTATGACCATGAGATTCACTTATACAATGTATGTTAAATGTACGTCCCCACATCTGAATTGGCAAAGAAATAATCTTCCTCAACAAGGGAACCATATGTCCCCAACCTAGCTACTCTTTCCTTGAGGAGCGAGGTATTCCCTTCTAAATCCAAGTACAAACAACTCAAAGTAGAGGAGGTAGAGAAAGAAGAATGTACTATGATTAGTGTAGACACATATCCTTTAGAGCTTTTCCAATGTAGACATGCCTCCAGCTGTAGGCAACCTTGTAATTTTGAATTTGAAGAATAAGCCTTGCTTATTTATACAAAACTCCGACGGGAATGATTTTTCATTTACCTTTTGTCCATCTAACACCTTTTGGAGTCTTTATTTCATTCTTTTTTAATGTATATGTACAAAAACATTTGCATACATAATTTTTATTCTTGAACCAATAGACTATCCCTCTTTTGAGGCTTTATTACAACCCACAATATCTTGTCTTTATACGTCCATGCCTCCAGATCGGGTTGGGGTGCACTGGCCTCATATTGGGACAACGTATGTTTTCACACACGTGCTTCTCATGCTAATGAATTCTACCACTCACCACCTCATCTATGTTGAGCTAAAGTGTAGAGTGCTTGTCAAAGTTAGGCTCCTAGTAACAAGGATACTGCATGCTCATGAAATATTCTACTTAGGTTAATCAATATGACACATAAACATAGTCTTGTGGACTCAAAGAATTAAGTCACATTGATATGAAAAGTCATAATTCTAGTCACAATAAGGTTCTTGTGAAATTAAGTGGATTAAGATCTAAACCAAGCTCTAATCTTCAATTTTTATTGTAGACTAGTTCAGTTGTTGAAATCATTCTAAAAATTGCAAATGCAAATGCAAAAATATTATTGTAAAGTAGGTTTTCTAATTTTGAACTTTTTTATGAAGTTTTGGAAAAGTTGTGCACATTTTTATGGAGTTCTGAAAAGTTAAAATTTCAGAACTTTTGAAAAGGGTTAGTGAGTTATATGTATTTATAAATATTCACAAGGGGTATACACATATTTACAAAGGATTTTGACAAGTAGATACGAGAGTTGTATACATTGTTTTATTTACAAGTATTTTATTTGAATAATTTTACAACATGATTATATGCAGGGTTTTCAAGACTACTTAAAAATATTTTCGTAAACATTGTTACAAACATTTTTGAAAACTTATTTTGTTAACAAATTTACAAACATTTTTTACAATATTTTGACAAACATTTACAAAGGAATATTTTCAATGCTTTAAAAAACACTTTACAAAGATTTTTCAATGGCATACAAAAAGATTTTTCAAATCATTTTACAACCATTTTGCATAGCATTTTCGAACCAACTTAACAAACATTTTTTAAAAACATTACACATATTTGCATGAGTTTTCCATCTTTTTATTGTATACCCTTACCCAATGTATATTTGCCTTATTATTCAAAATACAAGAAAGTAAAATTTATGGCTAACATATATATACCATATATACAACCTCCTATACTTAGATCGAACTATGTCTTCATTGTGACCAAGGAACAACAAATGAAGACCTAACTCATTCTAAGCATAGAATAATACTATATTACAATGACTCAATCAGAGAATAAGAAGTTGATCATCCCTAATACTTAGGATCAACAAATCCGGAGTATAGCAGATTGCACGTTAAATAAGGACGATTGAGGGCTACAATATACAAAATCAACGACTCAGCTTGTCTCCCCCTATACTTAGGGTGAAGAGGCCCAAAGTATAGAACATACCATCAATAAGCTACGAAACAAGCGAGGGAACAAACACAGGAAAGCTCAAGTCACTCATCCCTCTTATACTTATGTTCTAGTAATCCTGGGTATTACACTGATGAAATAAATGAATGAGTAAAACTGAAGAATAAAAGAATGTCACAAAATTGAAAAAGAATAAAAAGAAAGAATATTTTTGAAGCTTAATAATCTGAATCTTCTATTGAAAATGGGAGATAGTCTTGAAATGCCACGTCTATTAAATAAACAACGAACAACAATGCATCATGCTCGAAATATGCCTTTAGCAACTATCCATTGACTATGAAGACAACGAACAAGAATGTATCATGCTCGAAATATGCCTTTTGCAACTGTCCATTTACTATGAATGTGTGTGCATTAGATGACAATCATATATGACGATACAACCATTGGCACACACATTCTTCACTCCTAGTCCTTTACTCTTTAATTTACCCAGGAATAGCTTCAAATTTGCATCAAATAACTATACCTTCTTACCAGACTCAAAAGTCTTTTGTCTGATATGCTTGTCATGCCATCATTTAACTTTCTCCTTTTACATCAAGCAGTTATCGTATGCATAGTCTTGGAACTCCAAGAGTCTGTTCAAATCAATCTTCCATATCTGACCACTTTCGTATGAGCTCTCATCACAAATGTTCATTGACCAAAGAAATTATGAATTAATTCGACAGGTAAATGGAAAGGCTTTCCATAAATAAGGTGATAGGGATACATACCCAATGGAGTCTTGTAGGCAGTACGATAAGCTCATAGAACATATCCAAGAAGGTGATCTCCTTATTGGATAACTTGACCAAGCCATTAGATTGTGTGTGGTAAGGAGATACAACATGATGATCAATGGCGTACTCTTTCACAGTTTCTTAGCTTCTCTATCAATAAAATGGATACCTCCACCTAAGATTAAGATTCTAGGGATTCTGAACTGTGAGATGATATAGTCCTTAAGAAAGTGATAAACAATATGGCCATCTGCAGATCAGGTGGGAATAGCCTCAATCCAACGACTCACATAATCAACAACAAGCATGATATACTCGTATCCTTGACTGTAGGAAATGGACTCATAAAGTCTATACACCAAGCATCAAATATATTAGATATTTGGATGGCATTGAGTGTATTTGAATCTTTGGAATCGATGGCACATCCCAATTTCTTACAATTAATGGAATGTTTCACATAAGTTGCAACATCCTTGAATAGTGGGGGCCACCATGGGCCATACTACAATACTTTCATTGTAGTTTTACTTCCAGAATGGTGTCATCTTGCTTCGAGTTTATGATAGTGCTCAATGACACTAGTATACTCCTCTTGAGGAATGCTCAAACATCAAATGCAATCTACACCTTCCCTGAAAAGGTATGGATCTCCCACTAGTAGAAAGAATATCAAACAAAACTTGTCCTTTTTTTATCCACTTCCAATGTGGAGCTTTCTTAGAAACACGATAGTTCACTATATCGACATACCAATGGAGTGATGCGACACTCAAAATTGATTCATCGAAAAAGGTTTATGTGATAGGCATACTTCTCAAAGGAGTCTCTATACATTCAATTTTGGATAAATGATCTACTACCACATTCTCGACTCTAGATCTATCTCTTATTCCAAATCAAATTCCTGGAGCGGAATAATTCAATAGAGCAATTGTGATTTGACATCCTTTTATTGTATATATCGGATATCAGAGTGGTCGGTGTAAATTATCACTTTGGAATCGAGAAGATGCAAGCCAACATTCTCGAGGTTGAAAACCACTATCATCGTCTTTTCTCTATTACTGTATAGTTCTTCAGAGCCTCATCTAATGTCCTTTTGGCATAATATACAACATATGGTAATCTACCTTTGTACTATCCAAACACCGCCCCAATGGAAAAATCCGATGCGTCCATGCCCCGGTTATAGGATAGGTGCTTGATAGACTAAATTCTTTTCAGTTGATTGAAGTCGTGGAGAACTTTGTCATCAACAATGAAATCTGTCTCCTTGTCTAGCAACTCTTTAAGAGGATAGTCAATCTTGCTAAAGTCTTGAATATATCTTCTATAGAACTCGACATGCCCAAAAAAGACCTCACATGTTTCACTGTTTTTGGGGGCTCAAGTTTAGCAATGACATCCACCTTAGTTGGGTCAATCTCCATACATTGTTTGGAGATGACATGACCCAACACAAACTCTTCAATCATCATGAAGTGACTCTTCTCCCATGAAAGTACTAAATTCACTTAACGATATCCCTGCAGTACTAATTATATATGCGAAAGATAGCCATCAAACCTATAACCATAGACCAAGCAATCATACATAAAGTCTATAGATCATTACCCACCATAACGGTGAAAATAGCCAACATACACCTTTGGAATGTAGCAGATGCGTTACATAATCCAAAGGGCATCCTCTTAAAGGAATTGGTGTCAAACAAACAAGTGAAAATGGTCTTCTCTTGATCTTTACGGATGATCGCCACTTGGTTGTACACATAGTACCTATCCAAGAAGCATCTCTATCAATCTTTCAAGAACTTGATAAATTAAGGGTAGAGGACATTAACCCTTCTTGGTGGATGGGTTCATGCACCGATAGTCTAAACAGAGGCATCAATATATAAGCAATCGAGTAGAGATATCGTCTCCTTTGTCATTCATAAACACCATAATTCTGGATTTCTTTGGAACCACATACAACAGGCTTACCCATTTGGAGTTAGAGAAGGGATAAATAAGGCCAACCTCTCAATACTTCGTGATCTCTTTCATGACAACTTCTTGGAGTTTAGGACTTAGAATGTGCTAAAACTCACGAGAAGGCTTGCTATCATCCTCAAAGTAGATATGATGTGAACACATGACTAGATGTATACCTCAGAGATCTGAAACATTCCAACCAAAAGCCTTGTGATTTTTTCTCTAGAACCTCTAGCAAGAGAGATTCTTGATCCATAGTCAATCACGAACTAATGATGATTGGATACTGTACGGGCTCTCCTGCAAAGAAGGCATACTTCAGATTTGCCGGAAGCAACTTTAATTCAGATGGAGTCTGGGTCAGCTTGTCAATAACTTATGAAATTGTATTGGTAGTTGGTGTTTGATCTAACAATAGTTTGGTGTCCACCTATGTCACTCTTGGCTCATACAATAAAATACTGAACATATCAACAATATTGTTTCGTCTTGTTCGGTTTGGGATGAATTTTTACCAAATAAATTGATCAGTTCATTTGCATCAATCACCATGTTTTGCATATGGACAATGTTTGATAGTGATCTCTAAAATCTTCCTCTAGGAAGAAGAATTCTTGGGTCAAAATGTCATTCAAGGATAAATCTGCATCTCTAATATCGTCAATAATGTCACAGTCTTTTGCATGTAATATTTCTATTTCACTTCTCTCGGACGTTTGATCTATGTCTTTTAGCTCTGCGGTCATCTGTATGATAACCTTATCATTGCAGAAGCAAAAGTTAATCTTTCCAGATGTGTAATCCACTATTGCCTCATATGTTCAAAGTATTGTTCGATCAAGTATAATAGGAGTCTGGAGTAAGAGACAGAGGATTCCATGTCCAGGATAATGAAATCCACTGGGTATTTCATTCCTTGCATGACTATAGTAACATCCTCTAATATTCCTCGGGGTCACTTAATGAATCGATCAGCAAACTGAAGGATCCTCCTATTGTTTTCATTGGACCCAACCTAAATTTGAGAAGAGATGTGGGCATGAGGTTTATTGAAGAGATACTATCAAGAAGCATGTGCTCAAATATTTGTTCAATGATCTTGCATATGCCTAAAGGTGGTCCCATGTCTTTCTTCTTAGATAGGAGGTTGTTGATCGCATTAACAATAGAGATTGTCAAAATATGCTTTCTCTGCATGGTTGCATCTATTCTTGCAGGTCTTATGCTTTGATGGACATGCCTCCTTCAGCTCTTTCTTTACAAGAGGCATGTATTCCATAGCCTTTAATACTTTCATTTCAAAAAAGATGTTCTATAAAATTTCTATAATCCTTGGATAAAAAAGGAATTTTTTATTTTATGTTTTTTGGTGTTTTTCATTGCATCCCAGATTGGAATATTTACATCATTAAAATGTTTCTAAGAATCATCTTTTACACTGGATGGTTATACGGGATACAATCATCCAAAACATGCGGACACAAAGTAGATACAATGGCTTCGTCGGTTGGCATGATAGCGGCTGCAGGTGCTGGTTTATCCTTGGCTTGCATGACTTGGCCACGATTGTTATTATATTTTTATTGTTTTTAATTTTATTTTTTGTGGTACTTTTGATATGTTTTTCTCTCCTCTCTCTTCTTCTTCATCCCCACTTGATGTGGTATCAACTGTTGTAGCTGATCGTGGCGTGCCTTCAGAAGCCTTATTCTTTTTCCCTCATGGTTGCCGACTCTTGTATGGTCCTGCCTATCCTGAGAGTCACATAATTAGATAACATAAAGGAAATACTCGTACTTGACTCGATGAAGTGCTCCTTATGATGGGAATTATTAGTCCTGGCTTTGACCTACACACAAATGATGGTCTTCATGGCAGTTAGGTCATCCAGCTTCTATCTCATCTTCGCCAAGTTCTTCATAAGCTGAGCTAAGTAGTCAAGTCCAAGATTTATTGGTGCAACCTCAAATGGTTATTTGTGATGGGCATGCTAATATTGATAATGATGCAGAGGTTGCGACTGGTAACTCTGAGGATAATAATGTGGAGGGAAATGCTAATAATGTGGAAGAGCATACTAATGAAGATATTGAGAAGCCGATTGATAGTGAGATTGATGTTGTTGGTGATATGAGGGTTGTTGATAGTTCTATCTCCGTATGTTAGCATTGTTGGAGATAAATGTTGAGAAGGCTGATGTTGGACGATTCTTCCACCTTGTTATTGGTGGAACGATGAGATGGAAGATGATTGATCCTGTTGATGTCTTCCTGACGGATCAACTACGTTTCATTACCCCATATGTCATTCACTTGCTGAATTTGGGGTGGAGGTAAGAAGAATGGCTTGACAAAGGTCAGTAGATCTAGATGTTAAACTACCATCAATGTTTATTATTATTGTGATGTACCCTGATCGGGTGCATGCACGTAATAAATATGACGCATAGATTGCGGCTACCCTTGACTCTACGATTGTGGCTATTTTTTCTGCTCAGCAACAAAGGTTTTGGTTGATGAACTCGCAGGCTAACACAAGTTGATAGATCTCACCAGAGCTCAAATTACTTGGTAATCTGGTCAAGATTGTCTAGATTCTTGGATCATATTTAGTTTCTCAAGGTCTTGTGATCGCTTCTCAATGATGTCCACTTTATACATATGGTTCTCGATAATACTCAGGTTGGAAACCTTATTCATGTCCTTTTTCGTGCCATGTCGCTTTGTTGAAGGACTTGTGGAGGATCTGGAGATTCTTCTGAAATGCATTGGATAAGATAGTGTAGTCGATCATTCGGCCATTTCCTTTAATTTTTGCCACATAACTTCTTCATTTTTTATTTAAATGAGATCCACCATAGTTGACATCAATCGGCTTTTGCCTCTCTTGATTCAAACCCCTAAAGAAGTTCTAGACTAAACTAGTCTTCGGAATGCCATGATGGGGCACTTCCCCTGTAGATCTTTATAGCAATTTTCATTGCCTCATGAATCGACTCGTGTGGGACAACTGCGGAGAAGTTTTAAATTAGAACTTGCATCTGATTGAGATGACCTAGGGGATAATACTAGTGCAGGAATGCTGATTTTAGTTCCTCCCAAGTCATCGTCACATTTCCCATGTGATTAATCCATTACAGAGCCTTGTCCTGATGGCTAAACGGGAAAGCAATCCTCTTACCTACTTCCGACTAGATGATGGGGTAGTGCATTATTACGTAGATGTTGTTAAACTATTGCAGATGAATGTATGGTTCTTTATTCATATTGTCGTGGAATGCTTGCAAGAGAGAGAAAATTATAGAATCAACTCGAAATGTCCATGGATTTGCGATATGTGAATCCACTTGGTAACTTGACCGATTCCAGGGATGTATGTTTCCTTGAGTGACAATTTTGGCACTTATCTCCTCTCTTCCTCTCAGTCATGGTGTCCATCTTCTTGGTGCTCTTTTACTCCTCCTTTGTTATTGTTATCCCTCCTTATCTCCATTAGCATTTCGTAAAAGGCATCCTGTGTAGTCAGTTGTTGTTGAATCACCTAGATGTAGGAATCCATCTATGTGTTTACCTCATTTTACTCTACTTGATTTGCCTTCCCTTTCTAAGGAGACATTTCAGCTTCATAATCTCATGATAAAAAATCCAGATCTGGTACTTGGTCTGCAATATGAAATATGTCTAGGTTAGTCTTGAAAAATGCACTAGATGATTGGAAATGTTCAATATTAGGGTAAATCTTGAACTTTATATTATGGGAGATGTAAAAGGAGATTGGACAATATCCATTCAAAAATAAGAGAGCTTGGGAAGCGAGTCATCTCTAATTCTCGGTGAAGAAGAAAGAAGCAAGAATCTTGAGAGTGGTTTGTAAAGTTCAAGCTAGGCTCTCTTGAATCTCTGCAAATGTTGGAGATATCAGTATCAGGGAATCAATGTGGGTGTTCACAGAGTCCAAACAAAACCATACCCAATCCAACATTTTGAGAGAACAAAAAGATGTGAGATGAAGAATTAAGAACATCGAGATTGACAAGGAATAAAATCAAGATGAAAAAGAAAATGGAGGCTTAATGTGAGCAAGATGAAAAGAAGTGGTACAAAGAAGTAAAGAAAGATCACGCAAGTGCACGGTTTTTTATGTTTGAGCTAATATAAATCAATCAAACCAGAAACAAGGGTGCATTCTCCAACATAACACATGAAGCCATGAGAGTTTAGCTATTAATCTTTGTAATTTGTTGTTATTTTTGAGAGAACTTGTCATATTAAGCTGGACTCTACCCCTATGGGAGAGTGAGTACTACTAGACAGGTGTCATGTACTTCCCACTTCCTTGGTAACCTATATCCTGTACTTTTGAGGTCATTGTAATTGGATCTGAACCCACTACTCATCTAAAGAATAAGGGCAAAGTAAACCGATATAGTGAATTATGTACTTCACCAAAGGGTACTCAGATGTGGCATGAAGAGATAGGGTCCTACCATCGCAGCACCTCTGTGCTCACTAGTTCATACCAAACCTGGTAAAAGGATATGGTTGAAGGCTATGAATCTAGGCCTTAGCGCATCACTCAAGCATGAAGATCACATCATATGTAATCGGGAACGGCTAGTCATACTAGTAGCTCGGAGCAGCACAATTTAAAAATTTTAAAGGGATGAAACGACATGATCTGAGAACACTTCTCGAATTATTTCATCAAGATCACAAATAAGATATATGAATACATATTGAAGAGTGGTTGCGATCCAGGTCTCTAAAGCAAGAGACCACCTGTCTCAAGTTCGACCCAACGGAGGAGACGCTTGCTAGCGTGTTGATGAGATGTGTGCTTCTCACAATCCATGATGTAGATCTAAGAAATGTATCTCCTGATTTTATCACATGAAATACGAGGTCTTCTTCATGTACACGAAGCATCAAGGAAGACAAAGATCCACGAGCAGTCGAAGCGGTAGCACGATGATGTAGTGACAATGATGATTCCCTCTAGGTCAAAAAGTGGGAGGACACTCTTGAGAGAGAGAGAGAATGAGGGGGGCGTGTGGAGAGAATGAGAGAGAGAGAGATTGTGAATAATTTATGTAAAATGAAGAGCTAGGGTTTGCTCTTCTTTTATAATATTTTGTGAGTCCATGGAACACAATTCATGTACGACATAAAATCAATGGTTGATATTGATTCATGTTTCTTCCAATGGCCAAGATTTTGTTGTGAAAAATTACAACAACAATTAATTTAATTTAGTTATTATATATTGAATAATCATCAATATAAATTATTCAATCAAATCAATAAACTAAGAAGGATTAGGATGGTGGCAAAGCTCCTTCAAATTGGGGGGGGGGGGGACCTTGAGTCTTAATTCATGGGTGACCGTCAAACCTCTCCATATAGAGGATTCTGCATCTACCTATTATATAAGATCACATATCTCATGAAGTCATCCATAATGTGCAACAACTTTTATTGCATATTATTTAACAAAAATAATTCCAAATTATTTCGTGACAAATTCAATCATGACATTAAAAATTATGAATCATATTTACACACATAAAATTAAATGTAAATTGTATTTTCAATTATGTCTCCAATGTGAATCCAATTCACATCAACATTTACTTTGTAAATACTATTTACAATTATCTCTCTCTAATATAATATAAATCACATGTATAATATATATGATTAATATCGATAATGATATTCGTATTATTCATATACATGATAATAAATCACAATTAATTACTTTGATTATCATTCTCATGCATCTAAATAATATGAATGATATTCACGATATTCATAACAATTAAATCACATTTAATTATCCATTTCTCAATGCTCAGATATACAATTCAACAATGTAATTATTCCTGAACTCTTTCGAGAATAATGTGCTTTCTCCGTGTATACTTGGAGATAAGGACATGACGATTGTATGTTCCACGTATACTGACTTGGATATTGATATCATATCTCAAATCTAGATATCTAGGACCTCTCAAAGATGCTTGATTTAATCAAGCTATAAATATAATATTCTCATTACATCCGAATCACATTCAGATCAATGCCCAATATTTGGACTAAAATTAGATTACTTCTCTATTGAGAAGAGTCACTAAAATGGAAACATGTTTCATCACTAACTCAGAATGGAAGTGTCATGGTTATACAATTGTTTATGATAACATCACCCTTGAGTATTCCTAATACCTGTACATCTAGCATACTGGAAGACCTAGAATAAACCTGAAGTTTTAGATCTTATTGACTGTCTTCTCAAAGATTTTATCAGTAAGTTTCTCATTTGATCATTGGGATTTGGTATTGACCATATACTTTTCAAAATAATTTATCATACCTAGGTATTGATCATATATTTTCCAAAATCATATATTGTAAATGACTCCCTAATCTAAATAAGGAATAATTAATTTCCTTGAAAGGTCCCTTAAGACAATTTGGATTATATACCATGTCCATCTTGATAACCATACACTTGTTGATTAAATAGTTAAAATCATAAAGGCCAATTCTTAGATTATATATTAAGGGTTGGATTCAGGACTTATCTAGCACCGCCAAATGATTATCAATAGAGTATCTCAAGCTTGAGAAGGAGACGCCAATCCTTACACCAAAGTTTGATATCCGACAGACCTCTTGATGCAGTCAGATAAGTTAAGTTAAAGAGTTGAGTTAGCAAGATCGATATAGCTAAAACCTATGCATATGTTGTCAAGATATTGACACTCATCCTCTGATCAGAGACAAATGTATTACTATAGGTATCAATATGTACATTATACATACCATTAGGTTGATGATCTCATAAATGTCTATAAAGCGATGAGCTAGTGTATATATAAGGATATATGAGTAATACGATCTCTAGAAGGGATCATACATGGTCAGTATGGAAGTTGAAGACATTAGCTCACTCATGAGACTTTGGGACTAACAAAATTACATACATTGTCATCTTGCTTTGGAACATGACTTGATTTATAGGTATGATATTTTCTTTTGGAAAGAATATGATCAATACCAACTCCTAATGATAAAATGAGAAGCTTAACAATAAAACTCTAAAGAAGATAGTTCAAATATAATCTAAAACTTCAAGTTTATTCTAGGTCTTCCAGTATGCAGGAAGTATGGGTATTAGTAATACTCCAGGGTGTGGTGATCTTCAACGATTGTATACCATGATGCTTCCATAGTGATGAAACATGTTTGGATTTTAGTGACTCCTCTCAGTAGGTAAGGTATCCAATTTTGATTCAATTGTTTGACATTGATTCAAATATGATTCGGATGCAATGAGAAGAGCAAATATCATGTCTGAAATGATCAAACATCTCTGAGTGATCTTCTAGATCTAGATATGAGATTGGATCTCATTATCCAAGTCAATATACATGGCATATACAATCTCTATGATCTTATCTCCATGTATGAGAGGAGAAACATACAATATGCTTATTGAATGATAAGAAATTTCTCTTGACTTATATGACGGATTGGAAGTTCAGCTCCTTGATGACTTAGGGAAGAGAGTGGAAAGGCCAAATATATAGTAGGAAAGTTCGAGATGGGAAAATCTAGGGAGTCTCATCTTTGATTTACGCAATATAAGTCGATTCCCAACTCACAGCTCAAACTGCTTTCGCTCCCGCGCTTCATGTTTTTGACTACCTCCTGCCTAGTCACTCAGGCAGGCACTTGTGAAGAAGTTAATTCAAGACCTCGCCTGATCCCGGGCAGGAAGGAGCATTTGGAGATAGTTGATGAGTTGATTCACCCTTCCCGAAGGCAGCATACAACTTTCTGCTGTACTGCGCTCTACACGTGTGCTTGTAGGTTTGGGGTACCGGGTTCATCTAACTGATATGCGTGGTACAACAAAGTTCATGATACAGAACCCCTATCACATCGGATATTTACGGCCTTTTGATGTCTGACCTCGAACTTATATAGTGGCGCTCGAAAACAGGTCTAGACTTGCAAGCTGACTTGATCTATCCGATTCGCACTTCCCTAGTTCAACATGCATCTAAGCCTTCCGCTCTTCCTAGCTTTGCTCTACCAACTTATCTGCTCCGCACCTGGATTTAGTAGTTCCCTTCCTCCTCACTCGATGTGATTTCCGACGAAGTCGGGGACTCGAGTCGATTGCGCTCATTCCCTCAATCCACTCCCTCTGTGAGTGAGTTGTACGCAGTGAGTACTGGTTCAGTACGGATTGGCGTAGAGGTTCGACCGACGGGGTGTAGGAATGATTCCCAGTCAGTGAAGTCTAAATAACCCACATTGAAAAAGTCTATTAATGATGGAAATCTTGAGGGCTTTGCAGGAGAAGTTTGACCAGGTTTGGGGGGGGGGGGTTCGGGGGGATCTCCTCTACTTTGATTCGACCTTTGACTAGTGCCCTGACCTCAGGGCATAGTCATCCCCGGTCATCTAGGTGTATATCAGAATGGATTGGGACAAAACCAGAGTCAGCGACTGGGCTCTCTTCCTTTGCTCATAGCTCATAGCATAGAGCAGCTTTAATTTAGGAAAAGAAAGATTAAAAGAGTTTGAGAATTGTTCCATGAGCAATGATAATATAAGCATTGAAAATTGAATGATTAAATATAATTTAATTATCACAATTAATATGTGGATAGAGATATCCAGAAAAATTAAATTGGTATTAATTATCATAGATAGGATTAATGTAGATAACACTATTCACAATAATCATAGATGATGTGAATGTGATCCACATTATCCTAAAGAGAGTCCATTGTGAATGAGATTCGGAATTTATATGGTAATGTGGATTGCATTCACATTACATAATTTAATGTAAAGATGATTTACAATAAAAATAAGATTAGAGAGTTATATTCTCAATAATCAATGGTATAATTGTAATAATCACAAATAATTTGGAATTATTTGGTGATAATTAAATTATTTTATTTTTTAAGATAATGGATAAATTAATTTTACACATTAAATTAATTAGAATGGATGTCCATTGGTTGTTAAACCATGGTGGACGTCCACCCTCATTTTAGTAAATTGATGGAACCTCTTTTTAATTAAATCAATTTACCAATGAATTGTTTTCAAATTATATTTTTTTTCTTTTGTGTTTAATGTGAACTCAATAATAAAAAAATCTATCTGAACCATTGATTATTGAGAGAACATGGACTGTCATACACGGACTTCCAAAATGCTATAAAAAGAGTCTAGCCCTAACCCTTTTTACATAATATATATACAATTGTTGAAAAAACTAAATTCTCTCTCTCATTCTCTCTACACATCCAAAATATCTCATTCTCTCTCTCTCCACAAACTTAGGTTGTGTCCCCCTACCTATGGTTGGTGGAGATCACGATCATTGTAGTGATGTCGTCATGCTGTCGAATCAGTTGCTACATGAACTTTGTTCTCTTTAGTGTATCGTGCTTGTAAAGAAAAAAAGACATTTCATGAGACAAAATTAGGAGGTTCCTTTCTTGTATATTTCTTGGGATTGCGAAAAACATGTGACTTATCATAGCGTCTGCAACTGCGCTCTCATTGGATCAGACTTGAGTCGAAATGCTTCTTCCTTTAAAAACTCTGAGGATCACAACTACGCTTCAAGAGGTTAGCCTAAATTCATGTGGTATTTGATGAAACAACATCGAAAAGTTTCATGTTCCATGTGATTTCAGCGTAAAAAAATGTTTTCTCACTGCCATGCCAACTAGTACGACTAGTTGACCTAGATTGGATTCGATCTGATTTTTATGATTCTGTGATGCGTGAGGATAACACCTTGCATTAAAGTGGTATAAGAGATGTTTTTTAAGGTCTTGTAAATGATCTAAACCCTTTGAAACAAGACTTTGGATATTGGGACGCGCGTGAACTCATTGTTGTTTCACATTGTTGAAAATTTGAATCAATTTTGAGAATATATGATATGTCTCATATTTTGACCTACTACGAATGAATTTTTGGAAAAATTAAGCTTTTTTAGATGGTCTTGACATGTCCCCATAAAATTTCTAAAATTTTGATAAAATTATGCATTATTTTGAAGTTGAATAGTTCCCAGAGTATTGTTGCTTTTGCATGTAAACTCGGATCTATAAATAAATATTTTTTGGATACTTTTTTCCTGTCATAAAATATGTAAAAAATACATTAATTATGTTAATAATCAAATCATCAATCGCTCCAATTTATTTCGTCCAACTCCAACTCCATTTGCCCTAGATATGTGGTATTTAGTGGAAATGGGTCCAAAGATAATGGGATCATCTTATTGACATAT
Organism: Ottelia alismoides; assembly: GCA_037367405.1. Classification (NCBI taxonomy): domain Eukaryota; kingdom Viridiplantae; phylum Streptophyta; class Magnoliopsida; order Alismatales; family Hydrocharitaceae; genus Ottelia; species Ottelia alismoides. The sequence goes on from JAZKJV010006109.1 coordinate 115,481, forward strand.
TTTGATATGTGTAATAATTCAAGTATAATCATGGAAAATTTTAATTTACTCTAATTAATTGTTGTATCATATATTTAGATAAATACATGAAAGACAACTACATTGAACGATTGCTTCATGATATGAAAACCCTGGTTTTTCCTATTATAGTTGCAGGACAACTTTTACATACAAAACCAATAATATCATGTTGGTCATCAAAGTAATGATCGATAAAGCAACAAGTACATTGATCTAATTGTATTATTCTGAATCGGGATGATGAAGGTGTCTAGACCGGGTATGCTGGCTTGGTTTCTTAATTAGTGCCTTGCATGTCAAGGAAATGCTCTCTCCTAGCATAATTCATGTGTCTAACTGGATGTATTTTTGAGAAAGGGTAATATGAGCAAGTCAAGTTGTACTCTGATTACTAAAATCAGAATAATACATACTTGTGAGATATAATATATGGTAGTATCAAGAAAACTTAAATGTTTGTTGGTTTCATTGGTTTGTTAATTAATTTAATGTGATTGAATTAATTTGATCCATTTAAAATTCACAATCTATAAGTAATATAGATTGGATTTCCCTTGGAATAATTACTCATGTGATTATGATTCAAATGATTAGTCAAATTTTGAATGGGATATGCAGGATCATGGGTTAAATCCATGGTCTCCCATCAAGGCAGAGGGTTATGTCACCATGGATTGTGCATCAGAGATGCCTCTGCAAAGTCATAGCTCTGGTGTACACACACATGGATCGAAGCTCTCTACTTCTCGAAAGAGTAAGGACATATGTGTAGCGACCCCAATGTTGTTCCTCATATAATTAAAATGACATTGGATTGCGCATAGTGAGTGCTATTAAAATTGATGGTTGGTTCAATAGGCAATGGGTCAACATCACCTTTGGGGTGGTGGACCTGGATGTCAAAAACCAAATTGAGAGTGCGAATTGAACTTGCAAAGCAGATAGAGTTTCTGCTTCCTTCACTGTAGTTGCATGTTCTCATATAATTAGGGTACGATGAAAGTGGAAGGGGGATCCCGGATCTCGCTTGAGTTAGTTTGGTTAACCTCATACTTTAAAATTTTGAAAGGGAATGGACTTTCAATGTAATAATAAAAAGCAAGACAAGTTTGATTAAAATAGTAATAACCTTAATTAAAGTGTATGTATATGCAAATTATCTTATTTCAGAAAATCTTTTTAAAACCCACTCAATTTTATATACAATAATAACCAATGTCATGGATGGGATCCTTGTTTAAGATGTAGTGCTTGCAATTGAACACATAATATATGTCATTGTAATGTGAAAGTTTACTCTTAATAACGGGGATGGAAAATTTAATAGGAAGCATGACGATGACCATTGATTCATATGCCGCTACCGTCATGGTCCTTCATCGAATGTGCTTTGAAAGCAATATGTTGATGTGGATCATAATTATCGAGATCCTTCTATGACCCGAATGAGATATTCTTTGGAAAAGTTAGCACTACCAACATATGATCATGAAAGACAAGGTTCACTATATTATGCAAAATGGTGACTCCATAAGGAGATGATGTACTCAAAATGTTTGAGTACCTACCAGAACAAAATTCATAAAAGTCAATATGGACTTGAATGTGATGAGTGCCATCATTTTAATATTTTTGATAAAGTCTTTCATAATGTTTCATGATAATCATATTTTATTAAAAGTATAAAGTAAGTGTTATTGACATGGAATCTTCGAGGATTGGTTACTAATGATATGAAGTCGTCATTATCCCCAACATTCCCGGCTCAAACAAACAAATTTATTTATTTATTTATTTCTCAATCTAAAATAATTACAAATAATAATGTGAGCAAGAGAAACATTTTTGCTACTTATTTATCTATATAGCGGACATGATCAAACTCAGGGAGGCTACAATTACAGAGGGTTATTCAAATAATCGATAAAAAAATCAATTAAAAGAAAAAGGAATCTCAAATGTAAACTATACTTGGTTTTTGTTGAATTTTTCTCTTTTATTTTTTAAATATTTGTTTAATTTCTATTTTTATTTTCTGATTTCCGAATTTTTTTGTCAATTTAATTTTACATTTTTTTAAAATTTTAAATAAGGAACCATATGCACAAGGGAATAAATAATTACACCACACTCTTTTTTGTATTTTTCATTTATTTCTTTCTTTAAACGCTCAGAAATATCCAGAGAAAATAAGCTTGGGTTTGAAATGCTTTGAAATGTTTTTGGGAATTTTTGTAGAATTTTTAGATGTTTTTATATTTATCTAAAAATCAAACAGTGGCAAAAATGATAAACAATGCACAACCTAGAGTAATTTGCAACTTAATAATATTTTAAATGCCCAAAACTCATGTCAACTATTGTTATGCTAAAATATAGACAAATATCTACACATGTACTAAAATTACTATTTTTAGATTTTTCGATAATTTTTATAATTTTTTTTATTTTTTTTGGATTTTATAAATAATTAATGTGCAAAATTTGGATAGGAAATAAAAGACACATAAAGTAAAGTACTCTAATTATTTTATAAATTTTTATTCAAAGTTCGAATTTTTATGATTTATAATAGTTCAAATAGGTAAAAATGACACATTTTTTATTTTTTAATAATACCAAATGATGATAAAATGCTATGAAAATTTTGTACGATAATTATCATGAATCACATTCATATAATTAATCCTTCCAAGGGAAGTACACATCTATTCAAAATGGTGTGTTTTAATTGAATATAATTAATTTAGACACATTAAATCAATTATCAATCCAATTCAATCAATAAACTTGATTGTTGCTTGAGAGGATGATATAATATAAAAGTATGTATTATTAAGTTTTTAATAATTAGAAAATTACATCATGATCTTTCTAGCATTTTCCATTCCCTACCCGTTGTCATGACCAGTACCGATGGGAGTGGGACAGACCGTACATGGTGCAACCTATTACCTTAACGCTCCCTGACTAGACACCATATCCGTCTCGGGAAAGGATACAAAATTGATCATTTTATACTTGAGATGATAATAAGTTTTTCAACCAAAATTATACCATATAGTAATTATAAAAATCATCATGGTTATAAGCAAATATGCTAAATAAATTCCCAATCCTATTCAAGCAAGTTTGTTTGTTGGAAGATGATCATGTAAATAATTTGTGATCTAGATCCTATCTAATCAAGTATTGGTTAAGGAAATGTCATTTAAGGAAACAATTATCATAAAATATTTCTCAAATATTTATCCATAACTATTCTAGGAAATTAACCATTAATTTCACTAATTTCTTAAATGATAATCACAAGATTCTTGTTAGGAATGTAATTTTTAGTAGTGACCCTCACGAACTAAAATTATCAAATCTCAATAACTTAAATCCAAACTACAAAAAAGTAAGATTCCAAAGTATGATAATTTGATTTATAATAGGAATCAAGTGATTAGCATGCATTTTTAGGCAGTTCTAAACAATAACTAACCCTTTAATTACATCAAGTTTTGCCATCCCCGAAACAGTAGATATATGTTTATTAAAAATAGCATGACTTGAGTTATCTGATTCCAAATCATGCAAACTAAAATATCACAGTTTCCTTAATTAATGGGGAACGTTATCCAATGATAATTTTGTGTTTAAACAGATTAAACATATCACAAAATAATCACAAAATAAGGCTGCGAGAATGAAACACAATAAAATTTTCACAAGCCCTAATTAACCAAAGTCTTCTTAGTTTTATGGAAGGTATCCAAAACCTCCGACCTAAGGATCCGATACCACTTGAAGGATTCGGAAGAATCCTCAAGCGCATCACAGAAATGTGTGGATCGTATCGTATATGATTGAGAGCGACTAGTCGCACTAGTTGCTGAATGCAACAGAATTTATTTTTTTAAAAAATGATAAAACCACATAATCCAAGAACACTTCTTGGATCGTTTCATCTAACCACATATTTTATAAAGTAATACCTATTGTAGCATGACTACGATCAAGCCTCTAAGAGAAGAGGCATCCTGTCTCAAGTCCGATCCGTCGGAGAAGGCACTAGCGAGCGCGAAGATGAGTCGTGTGCTTCTCGCAATCCAAATTGATGATCCAAGCAATGGGTCACCTAATCTCATCTCATGACATCGAATGCATTCTTCATGAGTGAGATGCTCCAAAGAAGATAGAGATCTGAGAGTCGTCGAAGAGGCAGCACAACGACGATGCGACAACGAAGAGAACCTTCTCTCTACGTGAAGAGTGGACGACCACTCAAGGAGAGGTAGAAGAGTTGGCGAGAGAAATAAAAGAGAGAGAGAGAGAGAGAGAGAGAGAGAGAGATGTTGTCGATATTGTGTAATCAAAGAGCAGGGGGTGCCTCTTCCTTTATAGGGTTTTGAGAATTCGTAGATCCCAATCAATGGTCAACTAAATCAACGGATGTGGTTGATTTGTATTTAATCCTATGGTCATGATTTATGTTGGTAACAACAAAACACTAATTGATTTAGTTTTAATTTAATATATATTGATAAATTTAAATAATTAATTTCAAAATTAAATAATTTAATCTTGGAGATAATGGTGGAAGAGATTGGTTTATCCCTTAAAAAGGGGGGGGGGGGGGATGGCCACCAAGTCCACTTGGGACAATGTGGTCGTCCACCCTCTTGACTTGGGATGAGTCAATCTCATCCCAAGCCATGAGATTACATTATCCCTTGTAATTTTCAAGATTATCTCACAAGGATAATTGACAATTATCTTGTGAAGATTGCATTCATGACATTAGAATTATGTGAATCACATTCACAACCAAAAGAAAATGTAATTAGTTTTTCAATTAATCACCCAATGTGAATCCAATTCACATAAATAACTAGTCAACAAATATAATTCACAATTAGTCTCTCTCTAATATATTATAAATTACATTTATAATATATATGAGTAATTGGATAGTGCTATCCACATTATTCATATCCATAATAATTAAATCACATTTAATTAGATTGGATAATCATTCTCATGCATCCAAATAATATGAATCAAATTCACATTATTCATGATAATTAAATCACATTTAATTATTCATTTTCTCAGTGCTTTGATATAAGTTCAACAATGGAATTATTCTTGAACTCTTTCAAGAACAATGTGCTTTCTGCGCAGATACTTTGAGATAAGGACATGACGATTGTACATTCCATGTATAGTGACTTGGATATTGAGATTAGATCTCAAATCCAGATCCCACTGACCCCTCATATATGCTTAATTAAATCATGTCCACAAATTTAATCTTCTTATGGCATCCGAATCTTATTTAGATTAATGTCCAACACTTAGACTAAGATCAGATTGCTTCTCTATTGAGAGGAGTCACTAAAATCCATACCTATTTCATCACTCCCTCGGAATGTAAGCATCATGGTTATACAATCATTTATAATCACATCACCCTCAGATATTCCTAATACATTTACATCCTACATACTAGAAGATCTATGATAAACCCAAAGATATAGATCAATTCCACACTATCATCTTTAGGGTTTCATTATTCAGTTTCTCAATCTTGGTTATTGGGAGTTGGTATAGATTATATGCTTCTCCAAAGAATATATCATACCTATAAATTCTTGTCATGCTTACAAAGCACGACGACCATGCATGGAATTTGATCGTTCCCAATACCTCATGTCTTCCAGTTCATAATTGAACTATATGATCCCTTTGAGAGATCATATTACTCATATGCCCTCATATGCAGACCAGCTCGCCGATGTGTAGACCATGGTTAGGCCATAAATCTATTGGTCTGCCAAAATGTACACACTCAGACATATAGTAACACAACTGTCTCTAGTTAGAGGATGTGTTCCTATTATTGTGACAGTATACGATGTAGGACTTTGGTTATCTCGATCTCATTAAGTCAACCCTTTGACCTAACTAATCTGACTCCTTCGAATCTAGATTCCCATATAGAGGAATTGCATCAAGATGTCAGTCAGATATCAACCTAATGAGAAGGATTGACATCTCCTACTCAAGTTGGAGATCATCTCTTAAAAATCATTTGACGGTGCTTGATGAGACCTCAATTTAAATATTTAGATATTCATCCAAGCACCTGCCTCTATGATTCAATTACTGAGTAAACAACTATATGATTACTAAGAAGGCCATGGTATATAACCCTAATTGTACACAGGGACCTTATATTGCATTCATTCATTTAGTCTCAAATAGGGAGTGAAAGAATCAATAAACATTTATTCAATCAAATATTACTATAACATTTATTGTAAGAATGGTTTGCCTCGAGCTCACATGGCTAACACTTAGTTCACATGTGCCTCTACCTCGATGACCATCCTGGGTTGTGTGTGGACCAGGGGTTCGCCCTCCATTTGTCACCTTCACCGACTCCAACTTCGCAGCTTCCCCAGCCTGCCGCACCTCAGTCTATGTGACCACTTTGGGTTGTGGGACCTCCTCTGCCAGTAGTCCTCCATTGACATTGGTTCTACACCGGTGACCATTCGCTCGCCAGCTGCCTTCGTCATTGAACGAAGACACCATCTCGACCATCTAATGTTTCCAGCATATTTTATCCAAGGGAGATTTTACATGCACCACTCGATCAGGCACCATCTGACGACACTAATCGTGCCACGTATCTACACCAAGCCTCCAGCCTCGATGCCACCTGAAGCAAAATCTTCTTTCCATGTGTAAATGTGGCACCAAACGTTACTGCACTCACATGCCCTGTATGCCTCAGTGGACAATTTGTGTTGTAGTCCTTGCGAATCCAACTAATTACTAAGGAGACCCACCGCTTGGCAATCACGTGCATGCCACACACCCCATGGGACAAAGTGCAAAACTACCCTTGCACTATCCACAAAGTACCAACAAGTACCCACCAGCCAGTATAATTTGCACCCTCCAGTATAATTTGCACAAAGATCCTTGCCGGTCTAGGTATTTAAAGAAGTGTTTCTTAACGTTGTTCTTACTTTTATTTTCTGTAATTGCACGGACACCCTTGTGTTTATGCTTTAATTTGACATCATTTTATTTAGTAGAAATAGTCTTTTTATTCCTCAACTAATTCTTTACATGTTGACATGTGCTTCATATTTTTCTGAATTGTTGTTAATTGTTTATTAATTGTTTCATGAAAAACTAGCGTATTTACCCATTCTGTGCTTTAAAATTCATATAAAATTAATAATAATAACAAAAATTGCCAAAAATTCATATTTTCTATATTTAATTGATTTCCTCAATATACCCAAATTTCATGTCATTTGCACGCATATTGAGGTCATAATAAAATATTTATTGATTCTAGTAATTAATTTTTAATAGATTATGCATAAATCATTTTTAGGTTTTATCAATTTTCCTTGATTTTTTCATGAGCTACATCTATGATAATTTTAATTCATCAAACTTATTGGTTTGCTATTTATTAAAATTTATTTTGCTCAAAATCACCTTGTATTCATAGTAATTCATAATTAATTCCCATTACATCTGAAAACTCAAAACATTACAGTACTTAATTTCATTATATTTCATCTTCTAGATAAGTAGACATCATTTGAATGAAACATTTTAGTCCTCGAACTTTGCCAAATTTTGCATTTCATCCATTAAATTACATTTAAAAATACCAAAAAAAAAGATTCCTTAAAAACATAGCTTCAAGATCACCTAATAATCAACCTAAGGAGATAGTAGCCTCATTGAGTTCGACCTTGGGCTTGCCCAAGTAAATTAAAAAATTTATCAGTCACTTTTAATTGGATAATTCATTAAGTGGTCTTTTTGATTGATCCTAATTGTCGGAATACTACGATAAAATTGATGATTAACATAGGGTTGTCATCAGAATTTTTCATATGGACATTAGATAGACCATTTGGTTGATGATGTAATTAAGGTCTATACACCGAGAGCAGGTGTGTATACATGGACACATAACTATTGCAATCTTTCAAAGGGATCATACATGTTCATTACTAAATAAAAAGACTTTAGGTCACTCTTTTGATATTAGAATCAACAAAATTCCATGCATGGTCGTCTTACTTTGGAAGCATGAAAGTATTTGTAGGTTTGATATATGATTTCTGAACGCATATGACGATACTAACTCCCATTGATCAAGAGAGAAACTTAATGATAAAACCCTAAAGAGGATAGTTCGAATAAGATCAGAACTTTGAGTTTATTCTAGGTCTTCTAGTATGCATGATGTATGGGTATTAGAAATACTCGAAGGTGACGTGATCTTAAATGATTGTATACCACGATGATTCCATTCTAAGGTAGTTATTAAATATGTCTGGATTTTAGTGACTCCTCTTAGTAAATTGGGTATTTGATCTTAATCCAATTGTTGGACATTGATATGAATATGATTTGGATGAAATGAGGAGATAATATATCATGTCTGACCTTATCAAACATTTTTGAGTGGTCTTCTAGATTTTGATATGAGTATGTATCTCATTATCCAAGTCACTATACATGGCATATACAATGGCCATGACATTATCTCCAAGTATATGAGGAGAAGGCACACAATTCTTGAAAGAGTTCGAGAATTAGTATATGAGCAATCCTAACATGGCATTGAAAATTGCATAATTAACTAGGATTTAGTCATCAAAATTAATGTGGGGATAGAGAAATCTAGGATAATTAAATTGGGTTTAATTATCCTAGGATAGTATTATTGTATATTATTCACAATAATAATGGAAAATGTGGATATGATCCGTAATATTATGAAGAGAGTTAATTGTGAATGAGATTCACAATTTATATGTTAATGTGGATTGGATTCACATTACAATATTTAATGTAAATATGATTTACAATAAATATTGGATAAAAGAATTTAATTCTCAATATTCAATGATATAAATGCAATTACAAAAAATAATTTTGAATTATTTGTTGATAATTTAGTTATTCACGTAATTGATATAATGGATAAAATATTTTGACCCATTCCATTATTTAAAGTGGATGTGCATTAATTGTTAAACCATGATGGACGTCCACCCTATTTTTTAGTAAATGGATGGAGCCTGTTTTTAATTAAATCCATGTATCAATTAATTATTTTAATTAATATACTTCTGAAATTATTTCAAATTATGACTGCGTGTTTCCTTTTGTGTTTATTTGAAACTAAAAAAACACAAATCAATCTAAACCACTGATTATTAAGAGCACAAGAAATGGGATCCACGAACTTCCAAACTGTTATAAAAGAAAGGATATCCCTATACATCTTTAAGAAGATATATATAATTGTTGCATAAACTAAATTCTCTCCCTCTCATTCTCTCTACACATCCAAACTCTCTCTCCACAATCCTAGGTTGTCCCCTGGCCAATGTTTGTGGAGATAACGATCGTTGTTGTGTTGTCATCGTGTTGCCGGAACAGTTGCTCCAGGAACTCTATCCTCTTTTTTGCATCATGCTTGTTAAGAAAACAACTAATTTTGTGAGACAAAATCAATAGGTTACATGCTTTAATTATTGCTCAGGATTGCGGGAAGCATGCGACTCACCATCATGGCTGCAAGTGCACTCTTGTGAAATCAGACTTTAGTTAGGAGGCTTCTTCCTTTAGAAGTTTTGAGGATCAGAACTATGCTTCAAAAGGCGATGAATTTCCATTCATGCATGTTTATTCATTCATTTTAGGATTTATATCTCTAGATAAATGCATGTAAATATCAATAACACACATGAATTCACCCTTAAATAATAATCTATATATAGTGTATTATTACCTATAATTAAAACCAAAAAACAAGCAATAAATAAGAGAAAAAAAGGAGGTATCGTAGATACTGACTGGCCTGTCCCCTGAGATCAAGTCATGCATTGACTTGGTTGACTAGGAATAAAGTAGGGGAGATAATGGGAAAATAATGTACATAAACATATTTGTAAAATTTTTGTAAAATTGTTATTGAAAATTTTGTAAAATTGTTTGTAAAATTGTTTTGTTTGTAAAATATTTTGTATAATATTTTTATATCAAAATTATGTAAAATGTATAAAATGTTTGTAAAATATTTGAAAGCAAAATGTTTGCAAAAACTTGTTCGTAAAATTTTTTTGTAAAATGATTTGTATAATAGATTGCAAATAAATTTGTAAACCTTTTGTAAAACCTGTAAAGTATTTGTAAAATGGTTTGAAAAGATTTGTAAATTTTTTTGTAAAATAAAATAAACTATGGGATGTTACTGGTTGTTGTAAAATCCACTTGTGTATAGAAGTTGTAATTATTTCTTGTGTAAATAACATTCTCTGTTGTATATAACTTTTATAAATTTTGTTCTTAAAACATGTAAATAAAACTATCTTCTAAAATAAAATCTTGTATAATCATTGTATTTATATTTGTATAAAATCATGGTAAATATGTTCATAATCCTTATTAATCCTTGTAAATAAATTCAATGCACTAACTCTTTTCTTTTCTATAAAAAATATTCTTTTCTTTTTCTTTTCTTTCAAAAAAAGTTTTTTGTTGCATTTGGATGTGCATTTTTCAGAACGGCATTGACATTTAAACTAGTCTGTAATAAAACCAAAGAACATAGCTTCCTTAAGACCTTAATGCACTTAATCTCATAGAAACCTCATAGTAATTGGAGTTAGAACTTTTCAGGTCAAGTGAATTAATTATTCGAGTTCATAAGGCTATGTTCACATGTCATCTTGATTGGTCTAAGTAGAATATTTAACAACACACGCATGACCCTTTTAGACAATAGCATAACTTGGACAAGCACTCTACATGTTCTTCAACGTGAATGAGGTGATGATGGTGCAAATGCCTTTTTCATAGGGAGACGCGCAAGTGGAAACTTTCACAGTCACAATAAGTGGTTAGTATGCCTCAACATACTCTAGTGGTGCTAACGTCTAACAACAGGATGTCGTGGATTGCAATAAACTTCAAAACATGGATAGTTTACTGAAACAATAAGAGAAAATCCTTCTGTACATGTTGCACCTTTGTAAAAAAAGAAACAAATGTCTCGTATGGGCATATGCCGCAAAGTGTTATATCATAGAAACCTACAACTAAAGACTTGGACATATTGAGGTGACTTGAACATAGATTTGTAGATCTTGAAGGTTGTTACATAAAAAATCCTATTCTTATTAAGATTTTTCCAAACTTATAATCCAAAGGTTTGACCAGGATCCACACTTCGATTTTATGAAGAAAAGTTTAATAATTAATATTTTTATAAGTCTTTATTTTTTCCTTTATTTTTTATTCTTAGCCACTTATTCATCAATAAAATGTTTACTAAGGGACTTGAAAAAGTAAAGCATAGGTCAACATGGTGAATATGCATTTCATCATCTTTATTCATTTATTTTTGCTTAAAATCAAATATAAAGATCTTGTAAATATTAATAAATATCTCCTTTATACCCCTAATTCTTGTATAAATACTATATATTTATCTTTTGTTGGCTGAGGACTCAGTGAGGGTCAAAAATATACTCACTAGAAGTGAAGACAAATTATCGCTGAGGCGACCACTCACTAAACCTCAAGTCAATCAACAATTAACCTAGAATATCAATTAATCAATGATAGAAAAAATATGGAGTTAAAATTTATAATAACTCTACAACAAATATGTACAGTGTGCAAGCGTGTGTAGAGGTCGAACTCATGGAGCAAATGGTAGATCGGGCAATAATGCACAAAACTTGCTCCTCTTCTCTTGTCTTTTTTTCCCTATATTGTGTGGGTTATTTTTATGGATTCTATTTATATATTTTGTTTTAATTTATGATTTTTATTTTTTTTAAATTTTCTTATTTTTAATTTTTTTGATTATATTATATAATATAAAGAATATATAAGGCCTTATATATAATACAAGGTATAATAATTATAAATACAATTAAAAAAATATGTAATAAATTAAATGTTCTTGGTTTTATATACTTTTCTAATATTTTGTGATATTTTTTTATTTTTATGTATTTTTAGAAATTACAAATATCCCAAATTAGGGATTAATTAAATAATACAATTGATTTGAATATTAAAAATAACAAATAAAATCCAAAATTCTTCAAATCAATTTTATTAGATAGATAATAATATATAGAAAATTCTGAGATAAGAGGAAATATTTGTGGGATTTTTGGGAATTTTTTATATCTTTTTTTACTTAAATTTGGAGATTTAGATTTTTATGCAATTTTCTATTTTTTGGGTTGTTCAGTATGGGGATACAATAGAATAAAATAAATGAAATATTTATTTTTGGAAATTTTCAAAACATTTTCCATTTTTTGTATATTCTAAGTTAAACAAGGATAAAAACATGCTCATTTGATTTTTAATATATAAGTAAAATTTCTAAAATGTAAAAAATATGGCATGAGTGTATATGCTAGCGTGCATCTAACCCTATTTTTACATAATTTTTAGCAGATATTATTTTTAATAAATGAAATACAAACATAAAAATACTTGTACTAGAGAGGGCATATATGCTATAAAAATTAAAGTTCGGGTCTCATGTGAAAATTTCTTAAAAACGGACCACTAATATTTAAATTTATTGGAAAAACATAAATAAAAAACTTGCAAGGGTATCTATGCAATTTTTCCAGCTCACGTGGTACGACACATGAGTTGATCTAGTTTGGACCCATTGGCAATATCAGTAAACACTAGTGGTCTCTATGCAAAATTTCCCTTTTTATTTAAATTACAAAAACTAATTACATGACTATCTAAATAAAACAAGAAAGAGGGGGCTTAATCTGCACTTTACCCCTTATTTGCGTGCTAGGGAACTACTAGGATCGTTTTACTTGGACATGTGGTGCTTCCTTCTCGCATGATGACGGTTTGGCGATGAAGGGGCGTGATTGGAGCGGGCCCCTGATCTGATGGTGCTACATGGCCATGATTGGACAACTCGGGCTTGATCCGGAAGCATCCTCTTCATTGGACGGCTACTACTTCTATGTAAGAATGGAGAAGAATGGCGTGCTCCCAGACCTTCTGACAATTGCTCCTTTTTTCAGCGATCTTCGAGCGTGATCTTTGGCTCTACACATCCGTGAGGAGATTCCATAGTGGCTGGTGCTCTCAAGAAGGTCTAGAACCTAGCAGGTCGACGAGGCGCATGTACTTGGTACGTCTTTGGAAGGATCGATTTCAACCCAAGAGGGGTCCATTTGACCTAGAACCTACACGAACTGATACTAGGACTTGAGGAGAAAGTGATCTACCCTGAATGAAGTTGCGTTGTGGATGAGGGGTCTCTGGTGAGCGGTGGTGGAAGGGAGCACTGATCTCCAGATCACGGAATGATCTGGGAGGCTGGAGCATGCAAATTAGCAAAGAAGCAAAAAGGGAAGATAGTGGGGTGGAAAGGATGAGTCATGAACAAAGGTGGCACAGTGAAAACACAACAGGAGCTTGAGAGCTCCGACGAGGTATCCAACCTATATAAAGATAAATTACTACTAAAACACAAAATAAAATGCAAAAAACAAAAGATACGAACTAAATATACCTAATAGAAATAAAAGCACATCTCATACCTGGGTTTGACGCTAGGGAGAAGAGGTGGCTAGTGCACCGCCGTAGGGTGCACCTCCATCCTTCTTTAGCGACGCCAACACCTCAAAGTCCTCCCCGTGTACTAGGATGCACACTTGGCCGAGGGAAGCGAGCTTAAGGGCTCAGAAAATGATTAACTTTGTGGAGGAGAATGGAGGTTATTATTTATTCACAGATGTGGTCACCCTATTGATGATGAATCTCAGATTCATCACTCTAAAAAATAATAATTAAGCTCAGTTCCCCAAAAATCACCTATATTTTATCCATTATTATACATATTTAGCATTCATGCTTATATAAATAATAATTTCATTTTATCACTCATAATTGCATAAAACAAGAAGCCAAAAATCACATCCCAATTGACTTTTAAAATAGACTAACTTCCCTGATTTTTAACTAAATCATGCTAGCTCCAATCTACTTGAAACCTTCTTCATTGTGTACATATAACTAACAAGAATAAATAAAAAATACAAAAAAATCACTAACATAAATAAGTGGACTAGAATCTCAAAAATTAAAACATTGATATCTTCTTCTTACAGTGTTCAATTTGATCCTACTCACTTTTGAACTGATGTACGTTCAAATTACTTCAAAATAAGACTAAGTTAAGTGAATCGGAGCTCATATGTGAAAGTTTGGTTTTGGGCCTCTTTTTGTACATTTTGTATTTTACCTTATTTTGACCTATTATTTTATGTATATAATTGACTCTTTTTATTTTATTTCTTTTTCATTTATTTTCTTTGATGAAAGTTATATTAAATGTGTAAAAATCCAAGTCTAAAATAATATCAAAATCATAGAAACTAATTGAGTCTGATTTTCACTAACAATCTATACAAAGGTTGTTATTTTATTTTATTTCTTCATTTTCACAACTAATAAAAATAAAAAATAGATTAATGTGTAAATATTTATCTTTGATTTTATAATATTTTTTTGCATTTTTATCTTAATTAAAATTAACAAAAAAATTTTGAAACCCCAAACTCAAGGTGTTCGACGTACATAAAGTACATGAAAATATCACTTTATGCAAATGCCTATTTTAGTTTGGATCTCTTTAGGAAGTTGTAGATCTCATTGAGACGAGCAAATTTTGTGAAGAAAATGTTTTGATCTATGGTCATTTGTTATTCATTCCATATTTTTCTTTGTATTTAACTTTTTGAATTTTATGGGGCTGACACATGGCAGTTCTTGGAGCCGCATCATGTCACCCATTTTTGATATATATATATATATGTGTGTGTGTGTGTGTGTGTGTGTGTGTGTGTGAGGAAAATGGGGCTGCCCCCTAGGGGGAGCTAACTTAGCTCCCCTCGCCCTATTTTCATCAAATTTTTTATTTTTTTTGAAATTTTTCCTTGAATATTCATCACTATATCCCCATATTATGTCATAAAAATTTTGTGTGAAACAGAGACTCCTACGACCTCCATCCAGACAATCATTTTTTTAACGGTCTCAGGTTTTTTAAATCGACCCCATCTGGATGGAGCTAGTATAAGTCTCTATTTTGCATGAAATTTGAATGACATAATATAGGGATATAATAATGAATTTACATAATTTTTATTTTCAAAAAAATAAAAATAAAAAAACACACGAAAAATGGGGCGGGGGGAGCTAAGTTTGCTCCCCCTAGGGGGCATACACATTTTACCCTATATATATATATATTCAATTTTAAAAAAAAATTAATAAATAAAAAATATATCATCCATGTGTTGCGCACGTGCTTCAAACGCATGTGCCCAGCATGCGCTCTTTTCCATCCTCCCTCAATCAGGTCGGCCACCGCACCTTCCCCTTTCCTTCTATGCACCACCGCATGCAATCATCGTGACTGCCCCCTCTTCCTCACGAATATCGACCATATCTTCTGATTAAATACATCACAAATTTCTTCACCCCTGCATATCTCTCTCTGATCGTTTCACCCAGCAGATCTTGCTGCCTCACATCTCCCCGACTCTCTTCTCCCTTCCAAATCTAACAACCTTCCATCATCGGACCCCTTCTCCTCAACTATAAAATGACCATCGCCCCAACTAGTTGAAGCCATCTGTCAATCACATAGCTGAGTTGGGGTCGACGATGACAGCGTCTCCACAAGCCTGACGAGATCCAAGGTCTCGACCTTGTCATAGCTTGCAACAACCCGTGACAGCTTCTACTCTTGTCATTGCACTGTTGAGCCAACACGATTTGACATCTCCGCCATCACCTTTCCAAATACTTCATTAAATACCATTCCTACTCCATCGATAGTTCCTTCTTCCACCATCGACTCATCAGATAGTGTCGTTGTCGGGGAGGCAAACAACTTTGGTTGTTTTTAGAAAACTAGTGCTCTATTTTCCACACATTCGGGTAGTCTAATCCCCGAATGTGCCAATGTGCATTTTCCTTTTATTTTTCAACACTTATTTTCTATCTTTATTTTTTTTATTTTTGAGTTATTCTCTTACACTCTCTCTTTTATTTTTCGTGTGAGGTACCCGGTATAGGTGGAGCAGTTTTTGAAAACCAACACATCTTTACCAACTTCCAAAAATCCCCCTAAATTTAAGATTGACTCGAGTTGTGAGAGAGCATAGAGTCTAGGATTTATTTTCAGCAATTTTTATTTTTGTAATTAATTGCTCATATACAGCAGTGTCCGTTTGGACTCTCGCGCATGTAACAAGACTTTGAACTTTCTCGATCATGTGTCATGGCCTGTTTCACTCTCCGATGAGGGTGGGGCTAGACTTTAGTGGCCTATAGGTTAGACCTGCACATATGGCTATTAGAGCTTCTAGGATTATTTTTTGTGCGCGTAGAACCCAGGACTACACTTCACTTTAATTGACACGCACATTAGATCATTCAACTAAGTCGAAATTTTAAATCAACTCTTTCCAGCTAATAGAGCTTTCTGATAGATGCAGTTTTGTCAACATGCATTCTTTTAGAATATTTTTCAATTCTTGTATTGCATCCCACATGGAGATTGCGGGGAATCAGTGTAAGTCTTCTATCTGAGCATACATCATTGTTTCACATGCATACGCTTTTCTTGAATTTCTCCCTCCTATTTTATCACATAAAATTTTAAAGGAAATTGGGACTGGATAGTATACATGAATTTGTTCTCACTTAATTTTTCAGTGATTGTCTAATTGAAATTGAGACTTTTAAACAATGTTGACTTTAATTAACTCATAAAATCAAGAATTTATATGGGAGAGCAACCCTATCCTCAGATTGATTTATTTTTCTGAGTGAGCGAGAGATGACACTTAAAGCTAGAGACTAGCATTGGACTTTCATATTGACTACTGATTCTATAAATATGATTAGCTACTTCTCAATGAGGAAATACAGATAGCATGTAAATGGTCTGGATTTCCTTAGTAGAATGGGTGTTTAAAGGACACTGCATAAGGTTCCATCCTTAAGTAATGGTTAGTTGTTTTACGGTTCGTACTTACACCTATACTGTTTGAAAGTAGGTGTAACTAGTCGTAAGAATTCATGACAGTTTTTAGGAAAATTTCTGGCACCTAATAACTCGCTAATTTCTTTACAAGATTGACATTGTCACCAACTAAAATTGACAAGATTATTGGTCGAACTCTCACGGCCTTCATTGTATGAGTTGGTGAACTTGGGGTTTGATTTGGGTTTGCATTGGTATGTGTTGACCGAGCTAGAACAAAAAAATCGCACTTTTGTGCCATCACTCTCATTTCTTGATCTGCAAAAGATTAGGGTTTCTTCTGTTGAGTATCCCCGACACTTGAACATATTTAACCGGGATCCTTTATGTCAAATAATATGCCTCCTTCAAAAATTACTGGACTTTTGTAGTACCACAAGATTTGTACTATGAAAATGAATTCATCTCGATCAAATGCAAATCATATATACCCTATTTTGTCAAAAATCCTTCAACATTCATGAGAGACTTTGACCTTCAGATAATACAGGTCAAATATTTGAATTCTAAACCATTTTTCCTAAATCTTCCAATCGAATTATCCACTTCTTCATATTGCCTACCTCCCCAGCCCTATTCTACACATGATCAGACCTCACACTGGGCTAACCCGTCTTAACACTAATTTCTGTAAGTGTAATTATACTGAATGAAGCATGTTTCTACACTATTTTATTTCACACTCTATACACCTCAAACAATCATGTGTTCAACATTAATTTTTGGTATATTAATGTATACAAAATATTTGTCAAATTAATTGATGCACATTTCACTATGTATACGAAGTTTAAAAATTTGTAAACTAAACATCACAGATCAATATCTTCTTCATATGAATTTAGTTTGAACCAAAGTCATATTTATTTCTCATAAAATTTAATTATCTATCTAATGAAGATAGTTTCATTTTAGTTTAAGTTAAGATGCTAAAGTCTATTATTATGGCACATCGGGACCTGTATATATATATTGACCTAATTATGTATTATATATATTTATGTAACTTATATTTTTAAATAATTATACATAGTATATATAACATATTAAAAAAAATAAATATTAAATAGCCTTCAAAAGTCAAAAAATAATTAATATACATAAAACAATACGTATATTTTACATATAGTGTGCATACATTTTCAATTATTAATAAAAATAATAAATAAATATGTTAATATCTATTAAATAGTATTGAAGTAAAAATTTATTTAATAATGATATTGTATATGTTAATAACAAAATAAAAATAAAAGATATATTGTATGTATTAATAATACACACACATATAATAATACGTAAATAAATAAACCAATTAAATAAGGTTATAAAAATTAACAAAAGTAGGAAAAAATAATATATTAAATATGGAATAGTATTTATGTTTAAAGCTTGTAAAAATAAAATAATTATCTATTTTATTTGAATTATCGTTTAATTTTTATTTTTTGGTGTCACCTTATGCCCACCTGATGTCTTACGTCGCCCAACAAGGGCGTAAGGAGTGTTGACCCACCGATCAACACCCCCATCTCCCCTCTGCTATTATCAAAACCTTGTCCGCTCCTATTCTTGATTTTCTAGCCCCTAATCCTCTCTCTTTTTGGCCTCAACCTCTTCTTACTTTTTATCGATCGTATCACCCTTATTCGTGTTGTATCCTTTTGATTTGATTTGTTTACGTCATTTGGCCAAAATCCTAATCAACTTTTCACTTTTTTCCTTGTTATGTAGAAATTTTGACCTCCTCCATCTTTGCTCCTTGATTTCCACCTACCTTTTGTAACCCCTAAACTCATTCGTGAGACCTCCACCTTATGAAAAAAGTCCAGAGTTCCTATTCTACGACATGGACAAAGGAGGAAGTCGAATCCTCTTCGTCGGAGACCTTTCAGCGACCTTCTACTCCTAGATATTCTTCTCTAGTGAGCTTCTATCTCTTTGAATTTTTATGTTTCTCACTGTTTCGGTAGCTTAGATTTAGTTTCTTTTCACTTTTATTTCATTTATATTCACTAAAAATATAAAAAATTAAAGTTGGTCGAAGCTTGATGATCTATCTTTTGTTCAGCCATTTGACATCGCCTTGCTTACTCCGCTCACCCTCATTACCTTTCTCGTGTGTTATCTAGCTCCCAGATCACTCCTTCCCCCCTTGATCTTACCAGATCACATTGAACATGTCCTCTCCTATGCCAAACACCGAAGACCCACTGCCCACTTCATTCCCCTTTGTTTTTGCTTGTTTCAGGGCTTGGAAGCTTCGCTTCCATGATTTGGTTCTAATCTGGCATGTAGTAAATAAAAAGGACCCCATTTGGGGGGATCGAAGTCAGGAAGATGATCCCCTAGAACCTCCTGCTTCCATGCATTTCCAAGACAGCATCGCTAGGTATTGGACCTCTCTGACACCTCTAACATATGCGGGACATCTCCAGCATCCGAAAGAGCATCTCAATAGCTCATGAGACCACTGAAGTCACGTAGAAGCCCGGATTGAGTCACCTTTAGTCACTTGTTCTTCCTAGTTTGCTTAGGCTTTGTCTCTAAAGTTCAATCAGGAGCAAGACCTAGTTACAATAGGAGTCATTAGATCGAGCTCCTCATCCATCATTTGATCCTCCCTAGGATCTAAGATGAATCGATCACCGATGAAGCGTCATCAAGCCATCTAGGTCGTTGGATTGTTAAGTCAACACATATCCATTATCGATCAACGTATAGAGGAGTTGGTATTTTGCTAATATACCCTCTGCATTTTTGTATTTATCATTTGGTCTTGTACTTATTTAATTCAGTGTCAAAACTCTAGATATTTTCCACCACAGTCCAATGCTTTCATTTATTTGCATTTCAGTCCATTTTAGGTCAACTCACGTGATGTTCCACGTGAGGGTTTTTGTGGTTAAATTGCAAGGAAATGCATATACTTTCTTTGCCTTGTTACCAAATTAATTAAAGTTTTGACGTAATTGCCAATAGGTCAACATTCGTGGAATATTAAATATTTATACATTGGTGATTTTGCATGCTATACATTTGGGTTTAAGTTACATGTTATTGGCCTCTCTTTAAGTTTTACATATTTTTCTATTTAATCCCCGATTGTTCAAATTTAATTCGTATTTAATTGGGATTTTTGTATTATTTGCATGGACTTTGGATTAACTGCTAAAATGCCTTCTATGTTCTCTTTAGTTGTGAATCCAATTGGTTTTATTACTGAAACTCCTTGGATTCTTCGTTTTTGTTAGAAATGCATGCTTAGTTTTTTAATAATTGCAATTCAGTCCTTTATCTTGTATATTTGTTTATTTACTAGTTTTAATTAGTTTAATTACCTAATTGTCTCCAAAAAATCTAGGAAAGTTTTAAAATACCTTATATGATATTATATGACATAAATTATTATTAAGGTGTTTATTATTATATTCATCTTTATAAAACATCAACAACAAGTTATAATTTACTTCTTTTGTTTATAAAAATCATAAACATTCAAATATATCTCTAAAAGTTACAAAAAATAGAGTAGGTGCCTTTTACTGTATTTGAAAACATATCAAAATTCCTTAAAAAATACAATATACAAAAAATAAAAAATTGAAAACATAGAAGCTTTTTTTAAAAAAATTATAAAATCATATAAAATCAGAAAAATATATTTAAAGCTTCAAATTTTTCTTGTTCTATCTATTACACAGGAAAATTAACTTTGGGCCTTTTTTCGCTATACAATGTACAAAAAATTAAAAATTGAAAACATAGAAGCTTTTTTTAAAAAATTTATAAAATCATATAAAATCATAAAAATATATTTAAAGCTTCAAATTTTCCTTGTTCTATCTATTAGACAAAGGAAATTAACTTTGGGCCTTTTTTCGCTTGACAAATATTTATTAGGCCAAATTTAGCTATGTATTTTCTTTATAGTTTTTTTTGTATTTTAAACTTTAAAAATCCAAAAATCTCAAAAATACTCTAAATTACCAAAATAATTAAAAATATTTAAAACTCAAAACATTTAATTTTTTGTATTTTAATTTTATTTACCTTATTTTAGAAATACAAAAGATCCATTTTATCTCCATTTTTTATCTCTCACAAAATATTAGTTTATATTTATTATAACTATAAATGATTACAAAATAAAAAACTCATAAAAAAATAGAAAATCCAATTAAAAATCACATATAAATTAAAAATCACAAAAACAAACAAAACCTAAAAGTTTCAAAACCAACAAAAACACTTTGCTTAATTATTTTAACTAGGTTCTATTTTTGTGGTCTATCCTTGTTTACTCCTATGGACGACACTTTACATGCTTTCCTTATACATATTTCACGTACAATCAATATATTTCATAACTCACACACACATAGATTTTAATCATTATTGCGAGCCACCTGGATTTAATACTATGTGTCGAGATAGCAGTCTATACAACACATACAGGATTTGATTTGTCAAATTCCGAAGGCCCTCCAAGACCGGACCCCTTTTAGTTATTCATCTAAGATACCTTATCAATGAGATATATACAAGCAATCGAAGCTCAACAATTGGTGTCATTATCGGGTAGTAATAGTGAGGTAGATTTGTAGCCTTAGGTACTTAGGTTTATTTGCTTTGTTTGCTTTATTGTTTATTTACTTAGCTTTAGATATTATCTTGCTTATATTTGTTTCATAATTATTTCAGACATTGTCTTTTGTTTACCTTTGTTGTGAGGGACCGCTTATTGATGGAGGTTGTTTTCTAATAATCGGTGTACCCATGTGAAGTGGAGCCTGTCATTCTAGACCAATCATTTGGAGAGAGAACATCAGAGGAGGCCATGCATCGTTTTGAGGAGTAGACTTTGCATTAGTTTTAGCTTTTATTTCTTATTTTAGAGAGAGAGAGAGATTTATTATAATTTGTAATAAACTTAAACTAATTCTAACACTTTGATTATTCATGGTCTTTTTCGTAAAGTGGTGGTGTACTTGGGGGTCCTCACTAAGTGTTTGATAGTTTTTACAGCTTTCTTCGTTTCTCTTTTATTTATCCCTATTTATCTCCTCATTTTCTGATTTGTTTTATTTCTCAGGATTTATGTGTTTTCTCCATGATTATATTTCACGTCTTCACTGATTGAACCCATAGATATTCAGATTGCTTGTTCTAATAATCTAAGTCATGAGCTTAATGTATATATAATATGCTCCTATAGTCACTTCACTTCGATATAGATTCAAATTAATATAGTGCTTTATGTAATAATAATTCCTGATCTAGGGCAATTTGACAATGTTACATGCATTTAGTGTAACTTCAATTCTGTCTAGCATCCCACATGGAGAACGTTGGGAAGCAAGGTGAGTCTTCTTATTCAGTATACATTATACGCAACAATGATGAGTTTTCTAACATTGTGTTAGCTTGAATTGCTTTTCCACGCTCTCCTGTGTTTTTGAGCAAAAAACAAAGGAAAATCAAGAAATCATTAGGCCATTATATAAAAGTACTCAAAACATGTGATAATAAAAAAAAGGGTCTGCTAATGAAACTTGACCTAATTCTAAAAAATAGTAACGGATTTCATTGTCCTAGGTTTATAAAACCCTCATTGTTTTCGGGTACCTTCCAAATAGAGTGAGGCATGATCCATAAGGAATAGTGCCCAAATCCCAGCCTGTATACTACCTTATTTTATCATGGATTCCGAAGTAGAGGTGCTTTTATCGTACATGGGCAAGTAGGGCCCATTAGACAACAATGTTCTCGTCTTCTATAGAATATCTGACCCGATACGAAATACTTAACATAGGGCATGCCTTTACGAAGGTGTATTTCTCATTGTCCCACATCCGATTAGGGGCTTATGTGCTTGTGGGCCTAGTCTTAATATTTGATTCTTCACTATTGACTCCCTCAATCTACTTCTTTGAATGAGTAGTGGATCCAGATCTGAAAACAAGGACCTCAAAAAAGTACAGGCTATAGTTACAAAGGTAGTGAAAAGTATACGACGATTGCTGGGTAGTACTCACTCGCTTATAGGTTTAGCCTCTAAGGACAAGTGATAAGATAACTACCTTAAAATAACCAATAAAAATGAGAAGATAATTATCAAACTCCTATGACTCATTGTGTTGAGTTGGTGAATCAACCCTTGTTTGAGGCTAGTTTACATCAATATCAAAGCATGTCAAGATAAAAAATTTCGTGCACTTTGCACCCTTCCATCTCTACTTCTATTCTTCTTCTTCTACCGTGTTCACTTCGATCCTTCACTTCTCAACTCCTCTTGGATTCCTCTTATATATCGTTCTCTTATTATATCATCATATCACTTCTCCTACCATCACGATGTCATATCTTGGAGATTTTTGTGCGAACTTCGTAAACATTACGATGAGCGGTCGAGCGACATAGGTTACGGAAGCAAGTAATCAAAAGATCGTTGCGATTAGTATCACAAGGCCGATGCTCGATCAAGAAAAATGGAGAACCATGCAATCAAAAGATAAATCATTCAACACAATGTAAGCGATCTCCATTATTTATTTTAACCAGGTATAGCAACCAAAGTCAAACACAAGGGGCACGAGAAATATTATGAAGTAGTCAGAATTCAGATAATAAAATACATATTTTTACTGATTTTTTAATTTTGCAATTTATATTTTCCAAATAAGGGATAAACAAGGGCAAATAAGGAAACAAGTAACACAATCAAGTTTTGTGAGTTTTTATATAAGGCTAAAATATAAAAAATTAGCATACAAATATTTTTAGGTTTTTCAAAAATTAAAGTCTTTTGGTAATTTTCTGAGTTTTTCTGATGTTTTTATGATTTTATAAAAATCAAATAAGTGCTAAAATTGCAAACAGTGCATGACTAGGACAATATTGCAGACTAAAAATGCTTAAAATGCCCTAATGTCTTGGGGAGAAATTTTATGATAAACTAGAAAGAAAATGCCACAAATATGAACTAGAATTGTAATTTTTTATTTTTCAGAGCTTTTATGATTTTTAGATGTTTTTCAGTCCTTTGTAATATTTAGTGTTTTTAAGAGGGTTTTTTGAAACAACAATGCTTCTGAAGGTAAAGCACACACAAATACACAATCAGAAATTTTAATAGAATTTTTGAAGGGGTTTTTCGAATTTGTATGTATTTTCTAGAGCAGACAATACACTTATTAGTGGTTTTTGATTTTTGAAAATAAAAGACAACATAAAATTAATCCAAAAAGTAACAATAAATATTACATGTTAGCATGAGCTAACAGTAACTTTTATGTAATTTTAGACTTAATTTGATATTTATGTAGTTATATACAAGACAAAAGTTTTCATTGAAAACATAACATATGCGAAATCAAGGACAGAACATGCAAATACACCATATAAGCACGTGAGACAACACGTGGGTTCACACATAGAGGACTAAAGTGTAAATATTGGAAATAATAAGGGTCCACATGCAAAATATCCAAACTATTTTAAACTACGACAAATAATTGCAACATTAAATATCAAAGAAAAATAGAAAGGGCCTATGTGAAGTTTATCCTTTATTATGTGCGATCCAACAGCTGATGGCGCTCCGCTTATGGATGAACGATCAGGATGGGCAGATACCCCTTCGACGATGGACGACTGACGATGGATCCTCAGATGGATCTAACGAACAAGGGCCTCCAAAAGATGGTTGGCTACAATTATAATTAGGAGGATGCCTGATTGAACGACAGAGAAAATACCTAGACGAATGGAGAAGAACTCGCGTCCAACGAGTTTGAATAGGCAATGGCGCGTGGTTCCGGCATCTTCACGAGCTGTTGGAGTGTGGTAAATGATGGCGACGGTGTTCCACAGCTATTGGATGGCTCGTAAGGGCCCATGACCAAAAGAGGGGACCTGAGGAGTCGTAGCGTTCATGGAGATTCCTTGGAGTATCCAAGACCTC
Source organism: Ottelia alismoides (assembly GCA_037367405.1). Lineage (NCBI taxonomy): Eukaryota > Viridiplantae > Streptophyta > Magnoliopsida > Alismatales > Hydrocharitaceae > Ottelia > Ottelia alismoides. The sequence continues at coordinate 140,629 of JAZKJV010006109.1, forward strand.
CAGATGAGGTCTGTTGATGCACGAATCCTACAACAGAAGGGATATGCTCGGAGGAGTGGCTCTGACAAGGGTTAGAGCACCATAAGTATCAATAGCAGAGGTGGAGGGTGAACGGGGCAGGTATCCGGCGATGTGAGGGAATCGACATGCTAGGAGACTCCAACCCGATGGCTGAAGTCATGTGGGAGTATGTAGAGCACACTTAGAAGAGGGAGGAATTCGAGGCTAGGTGTGTGGGTCTCTGAGTGCGGTGGATATGTGGAATAGATGGGGTGGTCGGAGATACTTTATTCAGCGAAGGAATGATCGAATCAATGGAAAACAGATGGTATAGGGAGTACCTGGAGATGAAGGAAGAATGCCTGGGGATGCAGATGGTGGTCCACAGGTGTCTTGGCCTTGATGGACAGTGTAGCCAGAGGCTGAGCTCCTCACGGCGGAGTTGAGGGGTTTCCTCACTGGACCTGGGGCTCTCACCCTCCCAAAAGCTCCCTCGCCCTCTCCCTCTCACACTATCACTCTGGAAAAGGAGGAACGTGTATGTAGGAGGTGGTGGCACAAGTAAAGGTGCTGGAAAAGGGTGGAGGGGTGGATATATATAGGTGCACATGACTGACAAGGAGGAGGCACGGCCCGCGAACCGTGACACAAATCAAGAGGAAAAGTAGTGGGCAAAGATTATGGATCCACACTTTTGATTCAGAACAAAAGATCAGGTGAAATGGTGGTCGGATCGGGTCGGAAGTATTTGGTGAAATCAAGGCAAAACTCGATTTGACGAAAAAGAGGAAGGGGGGACCAATTGATCGTGGTCAACGAATCTGACATGGAACTAATAGAAGTGGCGGAGAAAGAGGATAGAATAGATTGCATGACAAAACAGAGAAGAAAAACAATGATAATTAAATTAAAAATAATAAATGAATTTAAATTAAAAAGTGAATAAAATGAAGAATGTTTATTATTTTCCAAAGAATTTTATATGATTTTAATTATTTTTCTAAAAAATAAATTAATGTATTTACAATATATAGTATTATATAGTGGTATAATATACCTATGTATTATGTACATGTATTTTATTTTGTATTTTTACGTAAATACCCCAAATTTATAATTTATTTATTTGTAACATATTTTTAGAACTACAAAAAAATTTTCATTTTATTTTTACACATTATTTAATGATACATAATAAATAAAGGGTGTGATATACATACTTGTGTATTGTACAATAATTGGAAGGTTTTATTTTAATATTTCTGATTTTTATTTTCTTTTTCGATTATTTCTAGAAATATATACAAGGAGGTAAAAAATAATTTACTTTTATTTCATCAAAAATAATTATTTACAAATATAGGTAATATGTATTACACAAAGTAGACCCTTTCTCTCTCTACTTATTTTATTTTGTGATCAGGTCATGGCTTGACCTTCTATTGGGGTTGGTCACTCTGTATTTATTCTAAATACCTCCTTCCTTTTTCATTTCCTTTACTATTTTGTTTTTGCCCAAAATCATGCTAATTATGCAATATTAGTAGATGCATATTGAATGCTATGTTATTGTATTTACATGTATTTACATGCTTCTTTGCTAAGATAAATAGCTAAAATAAAAGAATAAAGAGTGAGAATTAGGGATTCATCAACCTACATACACTCCACGACCTGGGCATCGCTGCTTCATCGGGGCAATTTCATAGAGTTGTATTTGGCTTTTGTGAACCTCTTTCTCGGCAACCCAATCTTCATTCCATTTAGGATTTGGGATGACTCTTTTCCTAAATTCTCTTATTTCACAACATATCTATCATCTATAATCAATTGTTTGAGTTTGACTTCAAGTTTAAACTTGCTTTTCAGCCTCCATTATTCTATAGATTATCCGTGTGTGTTTCATGAAACAGATCACAAGAGTGATCTTGAGTCAGATAGCAGTACTGATTAAGATATGGCTCCTGAGAGATAAGGAAAGGCATAGGGATCTGACCAAGCTGTTGATCAGAACGAAGTCAACACACAGATGCTTGCATCCGTTTAGATCATCCAGTAGCAACTAATCGTTCAAGACAATGTCCAAGATACCCTTCAAGAGATGTTAATGGAGATGAGGAGGGATGTGAAAACCGAGGAGGAGGTGAACAAGGAGGAGCACAAAGAGGAGGTGAAGAAGGAGGAGCAAGAGGGCAGTAGGAGGAAACCATGGTGGAGAGGATGAGGAGAGAGAGGTCAAGCATAAACCGACTCTCAAAGAGACATACAACCCTAGAGCGGGGCATGTCACTGAATGGATCTGCATTCCACAAATCCATGGTCACTTTGAGTTGAAGCCATCACTACTACCTCTCCTACCCACCTTCCATGGAAACACAAATGTAGAAACATATATTCATTTGCAACAATTCAATTGCATCTGTGGTACCATGCATTATACAAAGATACCACTTGAGGTGGTGAAGATGACCGCTATCCCTTTTATTCTTCTAGATAAGGCTCTCTATTGGATTAATCATCTTGGGAAAGTGGTCATGACATTGGAAGAACTGAAATATGCATTTCTATACAAGTACTATTCCCTAGGCCATCTCAATCAGATGAGAGCTCTCATGTCTAACTTCTCACAATTGTCCCATGAGCATTTCCATGAGGCTTGGGAACAATTTAGGGATCGTCAGGAGAAAAGCCCCCACCATCATCCATCAAAGACAAGCCATGTGCTGAACATTTTTGATGGATTACATCAGGAGAGACAATGGCTTCTAGATGCCTCTTGTGGAGGATCACACTTCAATAAAAATAGGGACGTTGTCTTAAAAATATTCAAAGAAATGATACACAAATCAACAACATTGTCTACATCTAATGCATTCTAGAAGACTACAGATTTCTCACAAAGACATCAACATGACAGCAATACAATATGAGGAAGGGAGCAAAGATGAGAGTTCCTACCTAATCATAATCAGGAACTATCTCTCTAAGTGGACATAATTGAAAAATGATCACAAAACTTAAAAAAACTTAATGTGATCAAACAAAGAGCAAAGAATCGGCATTAGCTCAATTTGATTACACAACAGTTTGAGCATCTTTTCGGCACCATCAATGTCGTCCATGTTCTGAGTACATCTATCGAGATTCCTGTAGCCGACCCGAAAGAGCAAACACCTTCTCCATCACCACAATAGTGGAGTCCAGTGCAACTGTAATCTATCCATCATGTTTATTTTGTGCAAGCCCCAAACCAAGGTTCGTAATCACCGCAACACTCATAGATAGTCGTCTATCATCCAGAAGCCCCGGCTTACTCTTAGCCATTCACTCTTCCTCCACCACTGCAAATCAATGAAGTGGATGTCGTTTGGGCAATTGAACGGTATGGGACCCCTCCTGTTGGACACGAACAAGGTCAAGCACAGGCCGACCCACGATTCCACTAGAATCAAGATGGATGGAACTTCCATCAACACCAGCACTAACAACAACAACAACAACCTCACTACTAGTCTCCACCACATAAAAATTACACCAGGATACAAAACATCTAACCAACAGCTTATCGCCAACCATTCTATCAATAACAGTTAGCAGATCGGTATCAGAACTATCCTCCTCCTCGATATCAGTATCTGTGGTACCCTCAACATCAATATCAGAACTTCGAGCAGCAACCTCACTACTAACAACCTCAACAACGCCATGTTGCTGAATCATCCGAGATCGCTCCCATGAATCTCGCTCTAGACTATTTGGCTTAGTTGATCAAGAACACGAATGAGATGAGCAGGAAGATTGATGAACTCACATCTCTGAAAACGATCATACCATCACAGGTAGAGGCCAACCCTAACAACTTCAAGCATAGAGAGTAGGCATCTCGTAGTGCCGAACCATCCCCCAATTCAGGTATACTTGATTTTATGTTATCTAATGCTGTGAATATCAAGAGTGGTAGGACACTATAACCATCTATAGCCACCAAGGGGAAAAATAAAGCTTCCGTGGACAAGTCTTCTACACCAACAGTTGTGCCAACATGGAGCCGTGGGGATAGTGCACATAGAGGAGCCAGATAAGAATAACTAAAAGGACAAAAAATGAAGAAATACAAAACACCAACAATAACATCAAAAGCCTAGCTGATCTAGCCATGGAGATGACAACACCAACAGTAAATCTTGTGCGAGCTGATGAGGCCAATTTCCAGTCTTTACTTCACCCTCTTTATTGGATGATTGTATCATTCTAGTTTTCCTGATGTACAAGCTCTCTTTAAATGGAAAAGATGTTGCTTTTGAAAACGTGTCTATTCCTTTTCCATAAGCAATGAAAAACAAAACAATCCGGAATTAAAAACAGCTTTATGTGATCATTCTATTGTTGAAATTCTAAAGAATATCATGCTTAAGATGCCACTATTACAAGCCATGGAATACATGCATCATGTCGACAAGGGTCTAAAAGATGCATGTACATCTAAGCATTAGCCTTGCAAGAACAGACGTATTCGAGCAGAGAAACATATCCTCACCACGGCGACTGTTAGCCTGATCATCAACCTCCCATAGAAGAAAAAATACAAAGGAGACACTTTGATCTGATTTGAGATTTTCAACCAGATATTTGATCGTACTCTACTTGATAGTGGGTCTTCTATCAACCTCCCATTTCCCTTCTCAAACAAACTAGAATGATCCTTTAGTCTGTTGATCGATGCATTAAGCAATCACATGGTATGTTGAAAGATGTTATTGTAATGGTCCATGCTATGAAATTCCAGTGGACTTCATTGTCTTGGACATTGACTCCTCTATACCATTACTCCAGACACTGATCATACTTGGGGGTTCGTTCCTATGAACAGATGAGGTGGTAGTTGATTATGGATCTAGAAAGATCACCTTTTGCTCCAGCAGCGATAAGGTCACGATATATATGTGTGCCGAACAAAAGAATCAAAATTGCATATAAAAAAGGATGCATGTTCATGCATCCAACTGTGATACGCATAAGGAAATCAGAATACATATATTTTGTGGACTGAAACTGAGACCAAAGAATTCTTTTTCTCAGATGAAGACCTTGTAAGCGTAGTTGAATATTACTCCATTGCCACTATGAGGTAGAATCTGAAGAGCTGATCCATTTGTTTATTGAATACCCATCCCAAATTGAACAGGAGGAAATTATTGCATATATCTTCGTTGTTTCATTGTATAAACTGAAAGTAACTTAGGTGGACCCTTAATGACTAGTAAAGCATTCATTAACCACACGTACAGTTTCAGAAGTGATTTAGAAGTCCGATCTAATTTCACCTAAGTAGAAGCTGCTTCCAGCAAATCTTAGTATGCTTTCTTTGTAGACGATCCTGATCATTATTCAGGCATCATAAGTTCGTGATTGACTACTGATCAAGAGTCTCCCTTTCTAGAGATTATAGAGAAAAATTGTAAGGCCCTTAGTTGGACCATTCAGGTCTTCGTGGTGTAAATCGGGCCTTGTGTTCACATCACGTCTACTTAGAGGATCACATCAACATGTCCTATGTGTTTCAGCACATGATAAATCCTAATCTCTGGGAAGTTGTCATGATAGAGATAATGAAATAGTGTGAGGTTGTGTTTATATATCCCATATCTGATTCTAAGTGGATTAACCCATTGCATGTGGTTTCAAAGAAAGCTGGAATTACTATGGTCACAAATGACGAAGTAGAGGAGATATCAACCCAAGTAACTACGTCATGGTGCGTCTGTGTAGATTATCGATGCCTAAACATAGAGACCAAGAAAGATAACTTTCTACTACACTCTATTGACAAGATTGTTGAAATACTAGCATGGAAAGCATTCTATTAATGATTGGAATGGCACTCTGGGTATAACCAAGTGACGATCACTCTTGAGGATCAACAGAAGACTACATTTACTTGGCTGTTTGTCACATTTTCCTTTCAGCAAATTTCCTTTGGATTGTGTAATGCACCTGTTACGTTCCAAAGGTGTATGTTGGTTGTGTTCGTTGACATGGTAGGTAGTTTTCTGGATGTGTTCATGGATGATTTTCAGTCTATGATGGCGATTTTGATTCATTCCTTATCCATCCAGATTGAGTGCTTATGAGTTGTTGTGAGATTAATATGGTTCTCTCTTAGAAAAAGAGACATTTCATGTTCACGGACAGAATTTTATTCCACGTCTTTTCAAAAAGTGGTATGGAGGTTGACTTAGCCAAGGTGGATGTCATTGTGAATCTTGAACCAACTAGAACACTGAAGCATGTAAGGTCTTTTCTGGGGTATGCTGGATTTTACAGATGATTAATCCAAGAATTCAACAAGATTGCTCGACCTCTTACAGAGATTCAAAACAAGGACATTGAGTTTATTGTCGATGATAAGGTTCTTCTTATACTGAAGAATTTGGTTACTCAAGCACATGTCATACAATCACCTGATTGGTCTTTCCCATTCGAGACCATGACAAATGCTTCAGATTTGTATTAGAGACGTGGTTGGATAGCGTAGGGATGGAGTTCCATCTTCTATATATTATGACAGCAGAACCCTAGATGATGCCTAGAGAAATTACACCGTAATAGAGAATAAGCTACTGGCCATTGTGTTCTCCCTTGAGAAATTCAGATAACATATCATGGGTTTCGAAATCATTGTCTACAATGACCACTCTTCTATTTGGTACCTACATGACAAGAAGGATGTCAATTCATGACTACTCCATTGGATACTTCTGCTCGAGGAATTTGATTTGGAAATAAGAGACAAGATTGGAGTTAAGAATGTGGTAGCAGACCATTTGTCCAAATTAGAATGTTCAGGCACTCCCTTGAGTATCGTACCTATCACGGAGACCTTTCCTGATGAGTCGATCTTGAATATCAATTCTATCCCATGGTATGCCGAGATTGTGACCTATATATCATGTCTGAGAAAGTTCCAAAAGATTGGACTCACGTCAAGAAGGACAAACTTATGTCTGACATCCATTTCTACTAGTGCGAACATATGTACCTTTACAGGAAAGACGTGGATTGCATCTGGCGATGGTGCATTCCTTAGGATTCCACCAGTGTTCTTAAGTGCTGTCATAAGCTCAAAGAAAGAGGATGCCATTCCAAAAGTCATACAACAATGAAAGTATTACACTGTGGCCTTTGGTGGCCCACACTATTCAAGGATGTCATAGCATATGTGAAAGGTTGCACCGACTGTCAGAAATTGGGAGGTACATTAGTTCCAAAGACTCCATGGCACTCAATTTCATCGAAATTTAAATTCGATACATGGGGCATTTATTTCATGGGCTAAATTCCTAACAGTCGAGGATTTGAATACAACTTCTTGTCATGGATTATGTGAGTCGTTGGGTGGAGGTTGTCCCCTCTAGTTCTGTTAATAGTGGTACGATTTGTCGCTTTTTCAAGGACAACATTATTTCCCTATTCGGTATTCCTAAGATTCTTATTTCATATGTAAGTAGCCATTTTATAAACAAAGAAATCAGAAAGCTTGTGAAGGAATACAACATTGAACGTCGTGTCGCATCTCCTTATCATGCACAATCAAATGGTTCAGTTGAGTTATGTAATAGGGATATCAAGACTATTATATATACGACCAGATAGGAAGAATCAGTCTCAAATCCTTGATTACGTTCTATGGGATTATCAAACTGCTTAAAGGTATGTCTCCCTATCAGCTTGTTTATGGTAAAACATGCCATATGCCTGTTGAGCTAATTTATAAATCACTTTAGACAATTAATATATGTAACTTGGACTCAAGTGTTCAAAACTACAAGATAAATCTGAATAGACTCCAGGAATTTAGAGATTATGCGTAAGACAATAGCCTGATGTACAGGAAGAAAGTCAAGAGATGACAGGCCAAGCATATTAGAAGGAAAACTTTCGAGTCAGGTCAGAAGGTATGGTTGTTTGTTGTAAAATTGAAGCTTTTCCTGGGAGAATTAAAGAGCAAGTGGACCAGACCATTTCTATTGAAGATCATGCATGACAATAGTAGCATTCACATATCAACCATTTATAGTCAATGGTTAGTTGTTGAAGTTGTACATAGATCATGATATATCCATATCCATGGTTGACTAAGTTGAAGTGATATTTCAAGAAGAGATTGAACAATCAGAGGATTCATATACTTGAGTTAAAAAATACTTTTTCATTTCTGATTCTTTTTCTTTTCCTTTTCCTTGCATTCTTTATTCCTTCTTCCATTTATTTACTCAATGCTATATGTAGGGTGAATTTATTCGAAGTACGAGGGGATGAGTTTGTTGAGTATTCATTTATTGTTCCCTCGCTTGTCTCTCAACTTGTTTATATTATGTTCTTTACTTAGGGAGACAAGCTGAATCGTTGATTTCGTAGATTCTCAACCTTGATCATCCCCGCTTTGTGTGCATACTGTTATACTTAGAATTAATTGATCCTAAGTATAGCAAGATGACTGAGTTCTTATTTTTTTATTTGAGTTTTTGTAGTATATTATTCCTCAACACATAGCACGAGTTGTGTCTTTCTTTGTTGCTGGTCGATCACTATCAGGACATAGTTCGCAATAAGTATAGGGGATCGTATATATTTCATATATACTTTAGACATAACTCGTACTTTAAAATAATTTAACTCTTATTTTAGGTAAGGGGAAATCATAAAAAAGATTGAACAATTCATGTAAAAATGTTGTGAATATGATCACTAAATTGCTAATATACAAATACACAATATTTACACACCGATGAAAATTAGTAAGAACATAGAGTTAGTATTATATACAAGTGTTTTATAAGGGATTTCAAGCTAAAATAAATAAATAAATAAAGACAATGAGTCGCAGATTCATTAGTGTCCCACAGAGACTTATTTACAAATAAAATAAAAGGTAGGGACATGGGTGCAAAGTTACCCTATAGTGATGTGGTGACTGGTAGCTCAAGTACTCTACGGATCTGATCATACATCTGTAGATGAAGCATGCTTGAATGGTCACGATATGATATGGATTTTGATATATCATCGATTTTTGGGGATCAATGGATGTCTGAGATGTAAACTGGGGCACCGTTATTTATCATGCAGTTGGGAGATACCCTTGATGAACTGGAAAGAATGCGAGCTCTGATGAACTTTAATCAACAGATTCTTGGTCGTCCTTCGCATGAGTCAAATGCTGGCAGGCACTACAATTTTCTAGGACTCCCCTTTATCAATCGAAGAAAGCAAAGGAGCTCGAAGGTCTCAAGGCGTGAATCTATAAGGAGAGTAAGGATCAGTTGCAGGTCGACCCCCAAGTTTTGCTCCAGTGGCGTATCCGTGTACTTTGACCTTACAAGTTAAAGCTCGTGCTCGGAGGTAGCATCTCCATCAAATTGTTAGTTCAAAGGCTCGTTAAATAGGGATGAGTGAAGACTTCCTACAGAGGTGGTCAGAGGGGAATTGAACTGCAACTCTATGAAGAACTTGAGATTATTAGATAGTGAACGGTCTGGAGAAAGATGGTACGAGTGTGTTGGCATAGTCAGATAGATTTAATGATGATCGGATCTCCTCCTATCATGTAGATCAGAAGTGGAGGATGTAAATATGATCTGAGTGTTAGGAATGAAAAGAAAACACAAAATGAATACTAAATTGCAGAAGAGAAGAAGGGTGCAAATCGCCTCGATCTACGATGTGGCAAAGAGGCAGACATGCCGCAAAGATTGCAAGAAACATGGTTGAATCATGACCTAGGGCACAAAACACACTCTCCAGATCGGGGATCTGCTCCTCTATCACAAGTGCATACTCCCCACCACTCGATCACTGGTGGTTTTGGTTAAAAATCGGATTAAGAGCTCGCTGGAGATGGAGGGATGGTATTTATAAGATGAACTCCAATGTGGATTTGAATTCAAAAATGGTAATTGATTGAAGCGAGTTTGGTGGAACTAACACGTGGGCGTAGGAGAAGAATGGATGGGCAATAAGATTGGTGAAGGGAGTGTGAGTGATTAATGAATAATGCATGAGCGAGAATGGGCATAGTAACGGTGGTGAAGACATTAATGAGCGACATGCACAGACAAACCAGTTGACCCGGGTCAGCAATGACCGATCGACCAATCATATCGTGTTTGGGATGCGTCCAAAATAAGCTACATAAAAATCAGTAAATAAAGATTAATTAATTATAAAAATAAAAAATGAATTTATTTTATTACATAAATGTCAATAAAAATTTTAAATAAAAAATTAATGTTTGTTATTTTTATTTAATTAAATAATATATATACATGGGTTAAGATAAGTACAAGGTTTTATTTACAGATATGTATTCCAATAAATACACTATGTGGATCTTTTTAATTAAATTTTTTATATATAAAATTAAGTATTTTATTTATTAATAATACTTTACAAGGTTTTTAATAATATTTTTATTTTATTTCAAGGAGTTAACTATTATATTAGTTATAAAGGTATAAGTATATTATATACATGGTGATACATATACATTATCTACATGATTTTTGTTTTTGTTGATTATTATTTTGTCATTTTTATTTTGAAATATGAGTTAAATACAATATTTATAAGTAATGAAAAAACACAATATTTGCAAATATGCAAAAGGAAATGAATAATTAGATAGTATACATAATATATATACACACACATACGTAAATTATACAATAATTCCCCAATCAGCATCATTTCACAACTTAACTCTGAATTTTATGAAAATACAACCATTTCAAATATAATTTGATTTGGAGTTCAATGAACATGAGTTTGATGAATTTTGAGTTCCGGTGGAGCAGATATTGATCTTGAAATTTTGCACTTCGTTTTTTTTGAAGAGTGTTATTACTTACACAATATATATGCAATTTTTTTGCATATTTTTTTATTATTTATACATGAAATTTATTCATATATTTTAAGAATAAATATTTTTTATTTACAAAGAATTTGGTAATAGTGAAGGAATGGTGCATTATAGACAATGGTGTTCATGTCATGAATAGTGAGAAATGAATTATCCGGGTTTTAGGCCTTATCTCCACCTACTTTCTTCCTAGTAGATCATGTCAAGTCTTGACCTTCTCTCGGGGTCTTATTCATCCTGTATCTATTTCATATAGAGAGTCTGGTATTTTATTTATTTTTTCCTTTATTTGTTTATTTATTTATTTTATATTAAAATAGTGATAAATATACACTATTTACATAATGATGTGGTTAGTAAGAATATGTATTTTATTGATAAATGGATGTGTTTTATAAGGGATTTTAAGCAAAGATAAATGAATAAATGTATATCCATAATGTTCGCATGACATCTTTCTTGAAGAAAAAAGCAAATTCTTACATGAATTCTAGAGAAGATTCAATCCAAATCTTTTGGAGGTGGTCATGAAAGAAATTAAGTAATGGTATTATACAAGATTTATCTATCCCATCTATGACAGTAAATGGATGAGTCCATTACATGTAGTTCCTAAGAAATCTGGGATAACCATTCTCACCAATGAAAAAACATAGATTCTAACCATAGCTGCGACCTCACGGCATGTCTTTGTGCATTACAAATGTTTAAATATTGCAATTGAGAATGATCACATCCCATTGTGCTTCATCGACCAGATAGTCGAGAGACTAGCTGCGAAAAAATATTTCTGCTTCTTGGATGGCTACTCCAGGTATAATCAAGTCGCATTTACACTTGAGGATCAAGAGAAAATTACATTCAACTTCATTTTCGGAACTCACGCCTTCTGTTCTATGCCCTTTGGTCTATGCAACACACCATCTACTTTCCGAAGATTCATGTTGGTAGTTTTTGCTAATAATGGTAGGAAGTTTTCTTGAGATATTCCTGTATGACTTCTTGGTCGAAGGGAACATTTTTTAACAATGCCTTGGATATTTAGGTCGAGTATTGAAAGGATGTTGTGAGGTTAAACTTGTACTTTTACGGGAGAAGAGTTACTTCATGATGACCGACAAAATCATGCTGGGTCAAATAAATCTCCAAGCGGGGCATGGAGGTTGACCTAGCCATGGTCGAGGTTATATCCAAACTTGAGCCACCCATAAATATTAAGCAGGTTCGGTCTTTTTTGGGCACATTGGTTTTCTATCGCAGGTTCATTAAAGACTTCAAGAAAATTGCCTGACCTTTGACCGAGTTGTTTAGTATGAAGACCAATTTCGTGGTCGATGATCGAGTACTCTAATCCTTTGATCTCTTGATCACACATGATATTGTCCTAAAGCCACCGGATTGGTCTCTACCCTTCTGAGATTATTAGGGGTGCATCAGATTTAGTAATTAGTGTTCTTTGACAATGATGAGATGGTCTACCATTTGTGATTCATTATGCTTGCAGAACACTAGATGAAGCAAAAAAAATTACATTGTAATACAGAAAGAGTTGCTATCCATACTGTTTGTGTTGGAAAAAATCAGATCACACCTCCTTGAATCAAAGGTAATTCTAAACTGACCATTCTGCCATCAAATACCTATAAAGCAAGAAAGATTCCAAGCTTCGTCTAATTCAATAGATTCTTCTACTCTGAGAGTTTGACCTAGAAATTTCTAACAAACTAAGTGTCAAGAATATGGTGGCAAATCACCTTTCTACAATTGTTGAAATATATACGAAATGGTGTTATGCAGGATTTATCTATCCCATCTACAATAGTAAATGGATGACTCCATTACATGTAGTGCCCAAGAAATCAGAGATAACCATTGTCACCAATGAAAAAATGTAGATTCTAACCCCAGTGCCGACCTCATGGTGTGTCTGTGTGCATTACAAATGTTTAAACATTGCAACTGAGAATGATCAGATCGCATTAACCTTCATCGACCAGATAGTCAAGAAACCAGCTGCGAAGGATTATTTCTTTTTCTTAGATGGCTACTCCAGGTATAATCAAGTTTCCATGACACTTGAGGATCAAGAGAAAATTACATCATCTCCTAGTGGGGCATGGAGGTTGACCTAGCCACGGTGGAGGTTATCTCCAAAATTAACCTCCCACAAATCTTAAGCAGGATCGGTCTTTTTTGGGCACATTGGTTTTCTATCGTAGGTTCATTAAAGACTTCAAGAAGATTGCCTGACCATTGACCGAGTTGTTTGGTAAGGAGACCAATTTTATGGTCGATGATCGAGTACTTGATGATCGAGAAATCGAACACTCAATTCGTGTGAGGTAAAAATAAACACTCTCGGGTCGTTGCGACCCGGATCGAGAGGATTCGGTCAATCAGAAAAAGTTAGAACCACCAAATAAGCAGATAAATCAAAAAAATAATAGCGGTCCTCGCTAATTTTATTAACCTGGTATAGCGACCAAGGTCGGACTCAAGGAGCACGAGATGGCCTTGCGGCCTACAAAGTAGTCAGAAATAAATAAAAAAGAGTCAAATAATTTTTTGGTGGATTTTTTATGCTTTTAGATTTTTTTTGTGTTTTTAATTATATAAGAAAAGGTAAAGAAAGGTGTAAAAGAGCAACTGCAACAATTTATGTAAACATCGAAAAATACCCAAAAAAATCAAATAAAATTGTTTTGTGTTTTTTATGTTTTTATATGTTTTTGGTGAATTTTTCAGAACTTTCTAATTTTTATTTGATTTTCAAAAATCAAGAAAGGTGAAAAATAATGCTCATTGTGCAGCCAGAATTGAAAGACCAATTAAAAATATATAATTGATCTATAAAAGTTTGGAGACAGTTTTATGAAAAATATATCCAAAAACTAAACTACAGAAAAAGAGTTTGCATTTTTTTGAATTTCATAGATTTTTTAATGATTTTATAAGATTTTTAGGGTTTTCAATTTTTATGGATTTTATTAATCCAAATAAGCTAAAAATGGATAGAAGCTAGAAAACCACAAAATTAACTATCCCTAATTTTTTTAGAATTTTCATAGAAGTTTTTATATTTTTCTTAGATTTTTCAATTCAAACAGTAACAAAAATACGTGTTTTTGATTTTTTTAAAAAATATCAAAAAGCCTCGAAAATGTCCTGAAAATTTAGGGAAATTTTTGCACAGTGGCAGGAGCCTCGTTTCCAAATTTCACCTATATTGGATTTGATTTGATATTTTATTCAATAAAAACAATGCACACAACAAGCAAGGACCTAAGTGCAAAGAAACATACTTCCAGGACCAAATAATAACAAATAACGAAAGTACAGGGCCTGGAATGCAAAAAGCCCACAAAAGCATGCGCATAGCATGTGGTTCAGACACAAGGGGGCGTACTTGTAATTCCTATTTAAAAATATGAAATCAATAACACATAGGAAGTACAAGACTAAACATGCAAATATCCCAAAACCTCACGTGTCGATGCACGTGGCTCACATAAACAAGGACTAAATTGCAAATAAAATAAACCTAGGGTCCTAACTGCAATTGTTCTTGAAATAAAAACAACGTAAACTAATATTTATAGGACTACACGACAAATAAGGAAATGACAGGGGCCTAAGTGAAATTACCCCTTTATTAAAGATCGACGGCTGGAGACACGCTACGTGGAGATCTGACGGTGGCTGAAGGGGCATGCCTCTTTGTTGGATGAACGGTCCTGATCATGCCCCAGGTGAATCGTATGGTGGAGACGCTCTGCTGATGGACGGCGATGATCAGAACTGGCGGAGGGAGCTTGATCCAATGGTGGATGGAGGTCCTGGAAGAACTCGACTACGGCAAAGTTCTCCAGCTCAATCCGTGCGCGCTGGACTCCTCCTGGGCTGCTGATATGTGTAGAAGGATGCTCGGACTCTTCCGCAGCTGGTGGTGTGCTCAGATTGGGCCGAGAGCGTCGGAGATGCTCCGACGACGAGGATGCTCGGAGCTTCGGTGCCCGAACCAGTTGGACCCCCAGCTGGGGTTCTTTGACCTGCAAAACGACACCGAACGAATCCTTGGTCGAGGGCAAAGTGCCTCGACCCAGTTATGGGTGGAATGGGTGATCGGAAGGGGGGCGAAGCGTGGTCTCCGGCGAAGCGACGATGGAGGAGACCTGAGGTCCTGCTCCGAGGCGATACATGATGATCGGAGATGCGTAGCAGATGGAGAGGAGTCACGTGAAGGTGAATCGGGGGTCGGATGGTCGAATGGGTGACTGGAACGTCGTGAATCGGCCGGCAAAGCCCGGCGGCGCAAATGGGCGAAATCGAAAATTATCCTAACCTAAGGGGTATCGAAATTACCTGATGAGCGTGGTCGACTATGGAGAGACGCTGGGTCTCTGGGGATCATCGCCTCGATGGAGCGTCACCTCCATAGGCTCTGGCGCACCTTGCGGCGGTGCGTGGCGATGAAGCTTGCCGGACCTATGCTTCATACCTCAAATCCTCACTACAACACCTCCCCTCAATAGCTGTCACTCTAGGAAGGAAAGTGGAGGTCCCAGGAGACGAAGGCGATGGCCAAAGGTGTATTAAAATTGCAACCGGAGAAGA
Source organism: Ottelia alismoides (assembly GCA_037367405.1). NCBI lineage: Eukaryota > Viridiplantae > Streptophyta > Magnoliopsida > Alismatales > Hydrocharitaceae > Ottelia > Ottelia alismoides. The sequence continues at coordinate 156,164 of JAZKJV010006109.1, forward strand.
GGTTAAATAGTGGTGCAGGTCCGAGAAGATGGGGTCGGGCAGGGCACAATGACGCTCGGATCCCTAGAATCAACCCTGGGCGAGGGTCTCGGATGAAGGATCTGTAAATGGAGCCCGGGGTTTTGGCGAATGGATGTCGGGTCATGGCGTGAAAAATCGGTGAAGTGGGGTCGGCACCAAGATCCGTGGACGAGTGGTCCGGGGGGGGGGGGGGGGGAGTTGATCGGTGGTCAACAATCCCCCGTGGACCGATGGGAAAAATCCATTTATTAATTCTTTGTAAATTCATTTAAAAATAGTAGATGATTTTATTTTAAAAACTTTTCAACATGAAAAATGTTTATTTATTTTCAAAGTAATTTTTAGTGATTTTTATTTATTTTTTTGAATATAAATAACGTATTTACACTATACTATTATTATATGTAGGTATATATACATATGTATTTTTTATTTTTATTTTTAATTGTTTATTTTTGCAAAATTATTCCAATTTTATATTTTATTTATTCTCAACATAAAATTTGGAAAAAATGTATTTTTATTTTATTTTTAGGATTTATTTACATGAGTTACATAAATAGGTTTATATCCATGTGTACATGGTATATATACAAGGTTGAAAATGATTTTATTATTTTTCTTTTTATTTTTCTGATTTTGATTTTATTTATTTACAAATATGTACAAAATATGAGAAAAACTTTTTAATTTTTATTTTGAGGAAAATAAATTTATTTAGATACATAGGATTATGTACACCATGATTGACCTTATCTCTCTCTACTTGGGTTCTTTTGCGGTCAGGCCCATGCTGAGCCCCCCCTTGGGATTAGGTCACTCAATATTTATTCTAGATATTTCCCTATTTTTCTTGTGTTTCTTTATTCCTTTATTTTGACACAAAAACATGTTAATTATGCATATTTACATGATGCATGTGTTTTGACAACTTATGATATTTACACATATTTACAAGGTATTTAGCTAAGGTTTCTAGCTAAAATAAGGGAATAAAGACTGATGAATTGGGATTCATCACCTCTCTATACTTTACTTTTGCTAGTCCCTTTGCAAACACTTATTTGAAAAAGAAGTGCAAAAGAGAAAGAAAAAGAAAATGAGAGGAAATCAAGGTTGATTATTAAACTTTCCTTCATTAAATTGAAATATGGAGCTCGGTCAGACCTTTGGATTATTAATTTGTCGGAACCTTATTTGGACTCAAGCTTAAAACTTAACAGCCTCTAAGTTCCACCAATATATGGTCAAGACTCCTCAATAAAACAGATCAGAACAAGTCTACATACACAAACTCTAATGACCATGAATCTTTCCTTGTACTGTGTAAGTGATGTGTAGCTCCCCACCTCTTAAGTAATAAAGAAACAACCTCCTCAACCTGGTAACTCTAATGCCTCGGTCTAGCAACTCTTTCCTCGAGAAGTGGGGTATTCCCTTCTAAGTTCAAGTGCAACCGGGTCAAGAAGAGGGGGAAGGAGAGAATGGACCATGACCAGTGTAGCCATGTATCCTTGGGAGCTCTAACCAGTGTAGCTGAATCTCCCGCTGCAAGCTTCATGAGATGGTCATGTATAACATAAGCTTTTGCTTTATTGGACTATGTACACTCCGGTGGGATTATTTAATTTTCAATCCGACCCACCACTTTTTTGGAGTTCTTTTCTTTTTGCACATTTTTTTCATGTGCATCTGTACAACATATCTACATGGTGCAGCATATATACAAGGGGTTTTTCCTCTTGAGCCAGTAGACTATCCCTCTTTTGAATCTTTATTGCAACCCACAGCTTCTGTCTTTAGACTTCATAACCACCAGACCAAGTTGAGACGCACTTCCTTCACTAGAAGAAGAAGAAGAAGAGAGGTTCCGCCTAGAAGTACTACCCTCATATGCTACCCCAAGCCAAAGGAAACTGCCTCGTCACAACTCATCCGTGGAGAGCTATGTGTAAAGTACTGGTGCAAGTAAATCCATTGTCTCTGAGAGTCATGCGTGTGTTGTTAAGTGCTCTACTTAGGCTCATCAAGATGACATATGCTCATAGCCTAGTGGACTCAAAGAATTAAGTCCCAATGGACCTGAAAAGTCTCAATCCTAAGCCCTGTAAAGTTCCTCTTATTATTAGGTGGATTAAGGTCTTAACCAAGCTCCATTTGTCAATTTAATTCCAGGCCAGTTTAAATGTCAACTATGATTTGGAAAAAAACTGTGCAAGTATTTACAAAGATGCAATTTTTACAAAATATTTACACATGTGCAAAATTTTTGAAAAATGTTTGAAAACATGGATGTATGCATGAATGCGAAGTTTTGCAAAATATTTACAAAAATTTACACAAGGTTTTTGCAAACTTTTTGTTTTTCAAATATTTTACAAAAATTTTGTACTATATACATAAATTTTGATATGAAAATATTTACAAGCTATTTACACAAAAGATTTTTCTAAATATTTGTACAAAAATAATTTTTATAAATAAATAGGTATGCGCAAGAAGAATTTTATGTACAAGGGAAAATTTTTAATTTTTATGGATTTTTATCCATTTTTTATTAACACACTCACACAAAGTACGGATTATGGCTAAACTATATATGGAATATATACGACACCCCATATACTTAGCTCGAACGATGTCCTCATAGTGATCAAGAGCGATGAAGAAGACATTACTCGTGCTTAGTATAGGGAAGTGAAAAGAATGGGTATATACAACAACGAATCGAAGAATAGAATGAAGAGGACTCGGTGTTTCCCCCTATACTTAGGATCAAGTAATCCTAAGTATAGCAAGTTGTACATGAAGGGAAATCCGAGTGGAAGGATGTACAGGGTTTACCCCCCCTATACTTAGGGTAAAATATCCCCAAGTGTAGGTAGCAAAACAGGGGTAGAAAGAATCAATAGAATACCGAGAGTCCTACACCCCCCTATACTTAGGGTAAAGTACACCCTAAGTATAGCATAATCATAAGATGAGAAAAGGGGTGTGGGACTAAAGAATAGAGTGATATGGACAACTGGATCTATACAAGTCGGAAGAACGGTGATAATCAGGCGTGAGATGCAATAGATGTGAGTCAAGAGACCACATCTCACGCAAAGTGAATCGGGGCAACATCAACGACCTGCGACTCATGATCTAGATATGGTTTGAGCCGTTGGCCGTTCACTCGAAAGGTAACATCGGAAGACAACTCAGATATATCAATACTCCCATTGTCATGTACCTTTCTGACTAAATATGGTCCCTTTCATTTGCTCTGTAGCTTCCCTAGAAATAGACTAAGCCTAGCATCAAACAACCATACTCTCAGTCCTGGCTCAAACTGCTTGTGGCTGATATGAGAATCATGCCACTTTTTCACTCTCTCCTTGTAATGTAGGCTGTTTGAAAAGGCGGTATCACGAAGCTCCTCCAAGGCGGCTAACTCTACCCTCCTCTGATCTCCTACACTCTCTGGATCCAAAAGTATATCAGGGACATCCCAAAGTGACCTATGTCTCAGCTCAACAGGTAAATGGAACGACTTACCATAAACGAGGCGAAAGGGAGATGCACCCAAAGGAGTCTTGAAAGACGTCCTATATGCCCACAAGACCGAGTCCAAAAGCTGTGACCAATCCTTTCGATCAGGGCGGATGACTTTCTGCAATATAGTCTTGATCTCCCTATTCGACACTTCAGCAAGACCATTCGTCAGAGGGTGGTATGGAGTGGCAACTCGATGGTCTATGTTGAACTCGCTAGCAAGGGCCTTTACCTTGTCATTGACGAAATGAGACCCCCGTCAGATATCAACACTCTAAGTACCCCGAATCGTGAAATAATATTCTTTCTCAAAAATCTGCAAACAGTCCTAGCATATACGGTTTGGGCGGGGATGGCCTCAACCCAACGACTCACATAATCCACGGCCAACATAATGTACTCAAATCCTTGACTTCTACAGAATGGACCCATGAAATTGATGCCCCATGCGTCAAAAACCTCATAGAAGTGTATGGGCTGCATCGGCATCATATCACGCTGTCCACAAGTGCCCATCCTCTGACAATCAGTACACCTCTTCACGAACTCATCAGAGTCCTTGAAGAGAGTAGGCCACCATAAGCAGGATTGGAGCACTTTCTTGCCGTTCTCCTCCCAGAGTGATGTCCTCCTGCCTCAAGCTTGTGGCAGTAAGTAAAGACACTGTGATGCTCCTCATGAGGAATGCACCGACGTCAGATACTATCCCCTCCTTCATGGTTAAGGACGGGATCCTCCCAATGGTAAAACTTGGCCTTCGCGAGGAAGGTCTCAAGTTTCTGCCTTTTCCAATCTCGTGGAAATTTCTTGGCGACAAGATAGTACACAATATCGGCATACCATGGGAGCGAGGCGATAGCAAGGATCACCTCATCTGGGAAGGTCTCACAAATAGGCTCAATCTGCTTAGAATCCTCAAGATACTCCAATCGGGAGAGATGATCCGCCACCACATTCATGACTCCAGGCTTATCCTTAATCTCTATGTTAAAATCCTGGAGTATAAGGATCCATCTGGTCAATCTGGCTTTGGCATCCTTCTTTTCCATGAGGTACCTGATGGCGGTATGATCAGTATAAATGTTCACTCTAGATCCAATGATGTAAGATCTGAACTTATCTAGGGCAAAAACTACGGCTAACATCTCCTTCTCAGTGACTGTATAGTTCCGTTGCGCGGCATCCAATGTACGGCTAGCGTAGTGAATAGCAAATGGGACTCCATCCCTCCTCTGTCCCAACATAGCCCCCATGACAAAATCGGAGGCGTCCGTCATGATCTCGAATGGGAGAGACCAATCGGGTGGCTGGAGAACATGAGCATCTACAACTCGACTCTTGAGAGTCTCAAATGACGATATACACTTATCATCAACAAGGAACTCGGCGTCTTTCGTCAGCAGATCAATCAACGGTTGGGAAATCCTATTGAAATCATGAATGAAGTATCGGTAGAATCCGACGTGCCCCAGAAAAGACCGTAACCGCCGCAAGTTGGACGGTGGATTGAGTTTTCTAATGGCATCCACCTTAGCTAGATCAACCTCCATGCCCCTGTTGGAGATGATATGGCCAAGCACCATCCCTTGAGTCACCATGAAGTGACTCTTCTCCCAAGACAACACAAGGTGAACCTCTATGCATCGCTGAAGGACTCGGTCTAGGCAGTCAAGACAAGAATCGAATCCGTCGTCGTAGATCGAGAAATCATCCATGATACCTCCAAGCACTCCCCCACCATGTCCGAAAAGATGGACAACATGCATCTCTGGAATGTCACCGGAGCCTTGCACAATCCAAATGGCATGCGTCTGAAAGCATATGTCCCGAAGGGACAGGTGAATGTGGTCTTGTCCTGGTCCTCTAGCGTAATGGCCGCCTGATTATATCCGGAGTACCCATCCAAGAAACAATAATGGCTCTTCCCCACCAGCCTCTCAATAATCTGATCAATAAAGGACAGGGGAAATGATCCTTCTTGGTGGCCTGGTTCGTATGTAATCCATGCAGACCCGCCACGAAATGGGTACCCGGGTAGCGATCTCCTCTCCAGACTCACTGACAATTGTAGTGATGCCCGTCTTCTTGGGCACCACATGCAATGGACTGACCCACTTGGAGTCGGAGATGGGGTAGATAAAATCGGCACTCCACCATTTCGAGATTTCCTTCATGACAATCTCTCTAAGATTCAGGTTCAGCTGCCGTTGGAACTCACGCGATGGCTTTGCCTCCTCCTCGAGATAGATATGGTGGGAGCAAAGAGCCGGATTGATCCCCTGGAGATGAGCTACACTCCATCCTATCGCCTTGCAGTTCTTTTCAAGAACCTCCATCAGACGAGATTCTTGCTCTCCAGTCAAATCAGCGGAAATTATGATTGGGTACATCTCATGCTCACCTGCAAGAACCTATACTTTAGTGATGACGGTAGCGGCTTCAGCTCTAGACAAGTAGGTGCTGGCAGATCTGGCCTCTGAAAAATCCGAGTGAATGCTGCCAAATCTACACGAGAGAATGAGAAATCTCGCTCACAAACCGGATATGGAGAAGGCTGATCGACTGGTCTATCTCTGCTCTGCTCGGAATCAAACTCCTCTCTAGGTGTAGGCTCAATGGAAGTCAGACACGGTGTCAAATCATTAAACTCTGTCCAATCAGTATCTGACTCCGAGGGATCTGTATCATACTCATAAAAATCTGTCTCGCGGTCATGAACCAGATCTGTTGCCTGAAATGTATCCTGGACCAGGAATGCGCTCTCTAAGCTCTCCTCAACTGGTGTCTCTGCATCAACGAACTCTGAAGGTGAGACGATGGCCTGTGCGACTGGATCTGCCCAAACTGCCTCGTCATCTGTAATTATAAAATCACAGTCCCAGTGGATGTCTCGCCCTGCCTCTGTCATCTGCTCTGAATCGGAAGTCGGCTCTGAGCAAGCTGAATCTCTGTCTCTAATCACCTCGACCGTCTCTATTTGTATACTCTCGCCCTCGACGCGAAAGTACACCTTCCCGCTATCATGGTCGGTCAGTACCTTGGCTGTGGCCAAGAACGGGCATCCTAAATTGATCGGGGTATCGGTCATGAACTCAGGGATCTGGATCTCCATGTCCAACACAACAAAGTCCATGGGGAATTTCACGCCCTGAATCGTGATGACAACATCCTTCAGCAACCCCTTCGGCCTCTTGACAGATCGATCAGCAAACTGAAGGGATTGTCCTTCTCTGTCGGAGAGTGCCCAACTCGAAGTGGTCGAGAAGGGCTGTTGGAAGTAGGTTGATCGAAGAACCACTGTCTAATAGTGTGCGGTCGAACCTCTGCTCATGGATGTGGCATCTGACATACGGGGCTCCTGCATCTGGCCCCTTGGCTGCAGACGATACTGAATCGTGAAACACGTGGCACGAGTAAGCACATGGATAGACTGATGGTTCCTCCTCTTCCTCCTAACTGTGGTCCTGTCTCTGAGTGATCTCTGGAGTAGAGGGATGTGCTCCAAGGCCTCCTGTAGAGTCAGTTGAATATGGAATCTATCTATCATCTGCTGGCTGAACTCTATCTGATAGTTCTTTTTTGGAATTTCTGTTTTCTTCCCTTAGCCATGTGAAGTGCTCGTGGAAAGGGGATCATGGGGTCCTTCTTAGATGAAGGACTAGGAGAGGGCCTGTCATGATCATGAACAACTGAATCCACACAAACATCATCAATCAACACACGCAGATCCGAAAATAACAAACTCTTTCCTTTATTTCCACAAACATACTGAGATACATGTACATACGGAAAGACAACATGACTAGCAGAAGTAGAAATGGTGGCATCAGTACCACCCTCGGCATGTCATCTCGCGGCATCAGTACTGCGCTCTGGCTTAGCAACTGTGGTGGCGTCAGTACCACCTCCTCCATCTGGTGAAACGACAGCCTCAGTACCGTCGGCTGGATCATCATCCATGGTGGCATTTGCACCACTGTCATCATCTCTCGCAGCGTCAGTACTGCGCTCCTCCTTGCTTGGCGCCCAAGAAGTGGCGTGGGGTCATCACTCAGACGAGGTGCCACCTGCTGACATCCTACCGCTCCTAAGTGTAACAAAATCAGCATCAAACATGTATGCAGGGAAATCACCAAATGAATCACTAGGAGTGGTAATCTCTATGAACTTTACCTGCTCAGACATCCTCTTCAGATTGTTCGAGTTCGGCTCAATCTGGGAAGGAATGGCGGCCTTCCCTCTCACGATCTCTCGCATCTCCTGGCAGAACTCATCCATCTACCGTCTAAAGGTAGCCTGCTGCTCTGCCATGAGGCGGGCTAGGTCGTCTAAGGCGAGGTTCTCATAGGATAGCCCATGAGAACCTGACGGGTGGCCTCGCTGGTAGTGAGGCTGCTGCGGCTGGTGCGGGTGAGAGGGGTACTGTTGTGGATGATATTGCTGAGGTTGCTCTCGCATCCAAGACTGTCCCTGCTGATAGGGACGAGGGCCATACTAGGATGATTGTTGCTGTTGCTGCTGGGGTACTGGGGGCTGGGGCTGCTGGTGCTCTCGCTGATGGCCGTACTGGCCACCCTGAATTGGAGGCTGCTGTTGGGAACTGGCACCTCCGGCTGACCAACGGAATTTGGGATGGTCTCGTCAGATACCGGGCTGGGGTCGGTCTTACCAAATCTCGTTGAGATCCATCAACGGCTCCGGCTCGTAGGGGGTGGCGGGAGTACTGCCAGGGTCTGATTTGGCTGGTAGACCACCATCTGAGTGTTTGGGGATGGTGGCGACTGGTAGTATGGTTGCGGCTACTGGTACGGCTCCACCTGTACAAGGTGAACGTGTCTAGGCTGACTGGAGCGCGAGGACGAGCTGCCGCTGCTGCTTGGATCTCCTCGTGATTGAAGACAGGGCTGAGAAGACGTCTGTACCTCCTGGACACACATGACATGTGTCTTCAGATCACTCATCATCTGTGCCATCTGATCCATCTGAGATATGCCCTGGCACTGCTTTTTCTCTATCAGCTCGATCCGATCCAGCTTCTCGCTGATGATCCCCATGTCTGCGGCTGTAGACTCGACCTGTGCGGCTGTCGCGGATGAAGTAGAAGGACCAATATCAACCCGTGCTATCCTCTGGTACTGTACGGTCTGTCGCTATAGGCGTCCCTGAGTGTAGAGTCTGGTCTGGGACATCACAGTGTAGTTCTCAGCCATCTCCTCGTAGATAGCCCAGACCTGATCCTCATCCTTGGCGAAGTAGGAACCGCCACAAGAAGCATTCACCAGGCCCTGCAGCTCTAGTGTCAACCCGCAGAAGAAGCTCTGAACTAGGTTCGGCTTCGTGGTTCGTGGTGCGAGCATCTGTCGGTAAGCTCACGAACCTCTCCCATGCCTCGTGAAACTGCTCGTTGGGGAGCATGGAGAAGTTGCTGATCAGGACCCTCGCTGCATTGGTATGCCCAAGTGGATAGTACTTGATCAAGTACTCGGTGCGAAACTTCTCCCAGGTATATACAGATCTCCCTAAGTGCTTCAGCCAATTGGCTGCTCGGTCTGCTAGGGAGAAAGGAAAAGCAATCATCCTGATGGTATCCTCGTCCACTTGTCGATCGTGGACGGTACTGCAGATCATCTCGAACTCTTAGAGATGAAGATGGGGCTCCTTAGTGGCGAGCCCGTGGAAGAGGGGGAGTAGCTGAAGTGTGTTCGAGGGGAACTTGAAGTCCCCCACGATAGCCGGAAGAACCACCCACTGGTGTGTCAATGTCGATCCGGGGTTGTGCAACTCCCGCATCGGTCTCGGCTCTGTTGCTGCTGCCGGCTGGTCTAGATGATCTGGCTGATCGGGACCCCTCCATCCCTCGGCTCGTAGCTGGTCTGCTGCAGCTCTCAGTCTCTCCATCTCTTTCCTCATATCTACCATGAAAGCCCCCTGATCCCGTATCTGCCGCTGCATCGTCTCAAGGGAGGCTAACATGGTGGTGTTGATCGCACCCTGGTCTAGAACGTATGTGGTCTCTGGCCTCTGACCCTCGGTGCACTCCTCGCTGCTGGCCATGGTCTCTGCAAAGGCAAAAGACCCAAACTCAGGTGCCGAAATATCATCTGTCTGTTGTCTCACATCTGGCACTAGGAACTCAGGAATAGAAGAAGGGTGGTCAAGGGGGAACAAGGCGGAAGTGAACTCGGGTTCGGAGAGCGGGTCTAGGCTCTCACGAACCAACCTAGATGAACGAGCTGGAGTGCTAAAAAGCGGTGCAGCCAGAGGCTGCCTAAGAGAACTCCTGCCCATCATCTTGATCTGGTGAGTCGGGTGGATGAGATTTAGAAAACAAATAAGATTAGCAAACAAACTCCGGGTTCACCTACTCCACGCTGAGCTGAAGACCGTAAGAGCTCGGTTAATTATCTTGTCAATTTTATTTAGGTGATCATGTCAGGATATCAGAGCGGTTACGTGACCTGATAGGAATCCAATTCGCCAACCAGATTGTCCTGTATAAAAGGCCGGTAGTCTGATTAGGGCTCGGATGTGGCTCTAGCCTAGTGTGCGGGTCACTCTCTCGCGCAATCAAACTAGACAATGAGGGGGTTGCTCTCCCCAAGACAGATTTTTAGGTGAGGTTTCTTTTAGGGTCAAGTTTGTTTAGCAGTCCCAATTTTATAGTTTTTCTTTTTTTAGATATTTTTCAAAGCAATCAATGCCTAACGAATTTTTCAGTTCTCCTAATTATTTTAAGTTCAAAAATCGGGGGGAGAAGACGAAAAAGCCGATGCGTGGGAATCAATGATGCATGCAGAGTAAGAAATGCCTACCTGACTCCAGTAGTCTACATGCAGAGTGATCCGCGCATAAAATAAAGATAGAATATAAACTACCTATGCGATGCACGCGAAAACCGGCCGTAAACAAAGCAGTTCTACTCGTGAAGAATAGTAGCCGGGTACTCAAGCCTAAGTCCATAGTCCTATCTTAGGAGCCACTCGGTGTCCGCCACAACGGATCCTGCACGCGCTGTATGTGACTCCTCAAGGCACGTGGACTAGAGCTCAAATAATCCTACTTTTTCTTTGTGTTTTAATTAATTAAGTCCAATTATCGATCTATAGGAACAAGCAGATGATTAGGATTTGGCCTTAATTAATTACGTCACAATCAAAGAAAACTCCTAAGCTAGGTCTAAAACCGCGTAAATTAAATAAGCAGTAAATAAACAATCAAAAATCCAGAACCGACGAAAATCACGGTGAGGTCCCCCGAGCACACCGGTGCTCGGCGAAACAGACCCCGAGATCAACCAAGTCCGAGTCTGTGTCCCTGTATTATTACAATAACATAATTTTGCTGAAAAATAAATCTAAACTAATTTAAATCTAAACTACGATTAATCCTCGATTATTTCGCAGCTATTCTGCGGCTCCCGCACTTCAGTCCTCCTCCTCGCGCTCTCCTGTGGCTCCGTAAAGAAGAGAGCTGCCTACGACTCCTGTGGTTGCTTCAGCTTTCGAAAAAGCCGCCTCGATCCTCGGGCCCTCGCAAGAAGCAGATACAAAAGTGTGCCAATCCAAAAAATGTATAGATAAATCAGAGAAAATATATCTATAAATATCTACAAAAAACTGCGAAAAAGAAAACCGTGAAAAGTCGGAAAAGACTACTAAGCCGTGCTCCCTGGCAACGACGCCATTCTGATGACCGAGAAATCAAGCACTCAATCCGGATGAGGTACAAATAATCACTCTCGGGTCATTGTTACCCGGATCGAGAGGATTCGATCAATCAGAAAAAGATAGAACCACCAAATAAGCAGATAAATCAAAAAAATCAATAGCGGTCCTCGCTAATTTTATTAACCTGGTATAGTGACCAGGGTCGGACTCAAGGAGCACGGGATGGCCTTGCAGCCTACGAAGTATTCAGAAATAGATAAAAAAGAGTAAAATAATTTTTTTGGTGGATTTTTATGTTTTTAAAATTTGTTTGTGTTTCTAATTATATAAGAAAAGGTAAAGAAAGGTATAAAAAAGCAACTGCAACAATTTATGTAAACATCCAAAAATGCCCAAAAAATCAAATAAAATTGTTTTTGTGTTTTATGTTTTTATGCGTTTTTGGTGAATTTTTCAGAATTTTCTAATTTTTATTTGATTTTCTAAAAATCGAGAAAGGTGAAAAACAATGCACACTGTGCAACCAGACTTGAAAGACCAATTAAAAATATATAATTGGTCTATAAAAGTCTGGAGACAAGTTTTATGAAAAATATATACAAAAACTAAACTACAAAAAAAGAGTTTGCAATTTTTTGAATTTCATAGAATTTTAAATGATTTTTATAAGATTTTTAGGGTTTTTCAATTTTTATGGGTTTTATTAATCCAAATAAGCTAAAAAATAGAAAGAAACTTGAAAACCAGCAAAACTAACTATCCCTAATTTTTTTCGAATTTTCAGATAAGTTTTTATATTTTTCTTTGATTTTTCAATTCAAAAAGTAATAAAAATATGTGTTTTTGATTTTTTAAAAATACCAAAAAACCTCGAAAATGTCCCAAAAATTTAGGTAATTATTACACAGTGGCAGGAGCCACATGTCCGAATTACACCTAATTTGGATTTGATTTGATATTTTATTCAATAAAAACAAGGCACACAACAAGAAGGACCTCATTGTAAAGAAACATACTTCTAGGACAAAATAATAACAAATAACAAAAGTCCAGGGCTTGGAATGCAAAAAGCCCACAAAAGCACGCGCATATCACGTGGTTCAGACTCAGAGGGGCATAAGTGTAATTCCTATTTAAAAATATGCAATCAATAACACATAGGAAGTACAGGACTAAACATGCAAATATCCCAAAACCTCACGTGTCGATGCACACGGCTCACATAAACAAGGACTAAATTGCAAATAAAATAAACCAAGGGTCCTAACTGCAATTGTTCTTGAAATAAAAATAACGTAAACTAATATTTACAGGACTACACGACAAATAAGGAAATGACAGGGGCCTAAGTGAAATTACCCCTTTATTAAAGATCGACGGCTGGAGATGCGCCACGTGGAGATCTGACGGTGGCTGAAGGGGCACGCCTCTTCGCTGGATGAACGGTCCTGATCAAGCCCTAGGTGAATCGTACGGTGGAGACGCTCCGCTGATGGACGCTGATGATCAGAACTGGCGGAGGGAGCTTGATCCAACGGTGGCTGGAGGTCCTGGAAGAACTCGACTCCGGCGAAGTTCACCGGCTCAATGCGTGCGCGCTGGACCTTCTCCTGGGCTGCTGATATGTGTAGAAGGATGCCTGGACTCTTCCCCAGCTGGTGGTGTGCTCAGATTAGGCCGAGAGCGTCGGAGATGCTCCGGCGACAAGGAATCTCGGAGCTTCGGTGCCCGAACCGGTTGGACCTCCAGCTGGGGTCTTTGACCTGTAAAATGACACCAAATGATCCTGGGTCGAGGGCAAAGTGCCTCGACCCGGTTATGGGTGGAATGGGTGATCGGAAGGGTGGCAGAGCGTGGTCTCCGGCGAAGCGACGGTGGAGGAGACCTGAGGTCCTGCTCCAAGGCGAGACAGGATGATCGGAGATGCATAGCAGATGGAGAGGAGTCTCGTGAAGGTGAATCGGGGGTCGGATGATCGAATGGGTGACTGGATTGTCGTGAATCGACCGGCGAAGACCGACGACGCAAATGGGCGAAATCGAAAATTATCCTAACCTAAGTAATATCGAAGTTACCTGATGAGCCTGGTCGACTGTGATGAGATGCTGGGTCTCTAGGGATCTTCGCCTCGATGGAGCGTCACCTCGAGAGGCTCTGGCGCACCTTGCAGCGGCGCACGGCGATGAAGCTCGCCGGACCTAAGCTTCAGACCTCGAATCCTCACTACAACACCTCCCCTCGATAGTTGTCACTCTAGGTAGGAAAGTGGAGGTCCCAGGAGATGAAGGCGATGGCCAAAGGTGGATTGAAATTGCGGCCGGAGAAGAGGTTAAATAGTGGTGCAAGTTCGAGAAGATGGGGTTGGGCAGGGCACGGTGATGCTCGGATCCCTTAAATCAACCCCGAGCAAGGGTCTTGGATGAACGATCTATAAATGAAGCCCAGGGTTTTGGCGAATGGATGTCGGGTCATGACGTGAAAAATCGACGAAGTCAGGTCGGCGCCAAGATCCGCGGACGAGTGGTCCAGGGGGGGAGTTGACCGGGGGTCAACAATCCCCCGTGGACCAATGGGAAAACTCCGTTTATTAATTTTTTGTATATTAATTTAAAAATAGTAGATGATTTTATTTTAAAAACTTTTCAACATGAAAATTGTTTATTTATTTTCAAAGTAATTTTTAGTGATTTTTTTTATTTTTTGAGAAATAAATAACGTATTTACATTATACTATTATTATATGTAGGTATATATACATATGTATTTTTTATTTTTATTTTTAATTGTTTATTTTGGAAATTATTCCAATTTTATATTTTATTTATTTTCAACATAAAATATGGAATAAAAAAAGGATTTTTATTTTATTTTTAGGATTTATTTACAAGAGTTACCTAAATAGGTTTATATACATGTGTACATGGTATATATACAAGGTTGAAAATGATTTTATTATTTTTCATTTTATTTTTCTGATTTTGATTTTATTTATTTACAAACATGTACAAAATATGAGAAACACCTTTTAATTTTTATTTTGAGGAAAATAAATTTATTTAGATACATAGGATTATGTACACCATGATTGACCTTATCTCTCTCTACTTGGGTTCTTTTGCGGTCAGGCCCATGCTGAGCCATCCCTTGGGATTAGGTCACTCAATATTTATTCTAAATATTTCCCTCTTTTTCTTGTGTTTCTTTATTCCTTTATTTTGACACAAAAACATGCTAATTATGCATATTTACATAATGCATGTGTTTTGACAGCTTATGATATTTACACATATTTACAAGGTATTTGGCTATGGTTTCTAGCTAAAATAAAGGAATAAAGAGTGATGAATTGGATTCATCAGTACTCCAATTCTTTAATCTCTTTATGTATCCTATCACACATGACATTGTCTTAAAGCCACCCGATTGGTCTCTACCCTTTTGAAATTATCAAAGGTGCATCAGATTTTGTAATTAGTGTTCTTGGACAATGACGATATTGTCTACCAATTGCGATTCATTATTCTTCCAGAACACTAGATGAATCTAAAAAAAATACTCTGTTATAGAGAAAACATTGCTAACCATAGTATTTGTGTTGGAAAAAATTAGATCACACCTCCTTGAATCAAGGGTGATTATCTACGCTGACCATTTTGCCATCAAATACCTACAAAGCAAGAAAGATGCCAAGCCTCATCAAATTCATTAGATTCTTCTCCACGAGTTTGACCTGGAAATTTCTAACAAACTAAGTGTTAAGAATATGGTGGCATATCACCTTTTTATAATTGTTGAAATAAATACAAAATGGTGTTATGCAGGATTTATCTATCCCCTCTACGACAGTAAATGGAGGAGTCCATTACATGTAGTGCCCAAGAAATCAGGGATAACCATTTCCACCAATGAAAAAACGTAGATTCTAGCCCCAGTGCCGATCTCATGGTGTGTATGTGCGCATTACAAATGTTTAAATATTGCAACTAGGAATGATTAGATCGCATCATCCTTCATCGATCAGATAGTCAAGAGACTAGCTGCGAAGGAATATTTCTACTTCTTGGATGGCTACTCCAAGTATAATCAAGTTGCCATTACACTTGAGGATCAAGAGAAAATTACATTCAGCTTCATTTTTGGAACTCACGCCTTCTGTTTCAATGCCCTATGATCTATGCAACGTGCCATCTACTTTCCAAATATTCATGTTGACAGTTTTTGCTAATAATGGTAGGAAGTTTTCTTGATATATTTCTGGATGACCTCTTGGTCTACGGGGACATTTTTTAACAATGCTTTGGATATTTAGGCTGAGCATCGAAAAGATGTTGTGAGGTTAAACTTGTACTTGTACGGGAGAAGAGTTGCTTCATGGTGACTGAAGGAATCAGGCATAGAGGTTGACCCATCCAAGATGGAGGTTATCTCCAAACTTGAGCTACCCACAAATATGAAGAAGGTTCGGTCTTTTTTGGGGCACATTGGTTTTTTATTGCATATTCATTAAAGACATCAAGAAGATTGCTTGACCGTTGACGGAGTTGTTTGGTAAGGAGACCAATTTTGTGGTCGATGTTCGGGAACTCCAATTCTTCAATCTCTTGAAGTATCTGATCACACATGCTTTTGTCCTACAACCACCGGATTGGTCTCTACCCTTTTGATATTATCAAGGGTGCATCATATTTCGTAATTAATGTTCTAAGACAATGAGGAGATGGTCTACCATTTGCGATTCATTATGCTAGCAGAACACTAGATGGAGCTCAAAAAAAGTACATTGTAATAGAGAAAGAGTTGCTAGCCATATTATTTGTGTTAGTAAAATTCAGATCACACCTCCTTGAATCAAGGGTTATTATCTACACTGATCATTCTGCCATCAAATACTTACAAAGCAAGAAAGATGTCAAGCCTCATCTAATTCATTAGATTCTTCTACTCCAAGAGTTTGACCTAGAAATTTGTAACAAACTAAGAATCAAGAATATGGCAATAAATCACCTCTCATAATTGTTGAAATAAATACGAAATGGTGTTATGCATGATTTATCTATCCCATCTCCGACAGTAAATGGATGAGTCAATTACATGTAGTGCCTAAGAAATCAGGGATAACCATTGTCACCAATGAAAAAACATAGATTCCAACCCTAGTGCCGACATCATGGCATGTCTTTGTGCATTACAAATGTTTAAATATTGCAACTGAGAATGATCACATCCCATTGTCCTTCATCGACCAGATATTCGCGAGACTAGCTGCGAAGGAATATTTCTGCTTCTTGGATGGCTAGTCTAGGTATAATCAAGTCGCCATTACACTTGATGATCAAGAGAAAATTACATTCTTCTTGATTTTTGGAAATCATGCCTTCCGTTTTATGGCCTTTTTTCTCTATGCAACGCACCAGCTACTTTCTAAAGATTCTTGTTGGCAGTTTTTGCTAATAATGGTAGGAAGTTTTCTTGAGATATTCCTAGACAACTTCTTGGTCTATGGGGACATTTTTTAACAATGCCTTGGATATTTAGTCCGAGTTTTGAAATGGTGTTATTAGTCTAAACTTGTACTTTTATGGGAGAAGAGTCACTTCATGGTGATTGAAGGAATCATGGTGGGTCACATCATCTCCAAGTGCGGCATGGAGGTTGACCCACCCAAGGTGGAGGTTATCTCCAAACTTGAGCCACCCACAAATCTTAAGCAGGTTCGGTCTTTTTTGGGGCACATTGGTTTTTTATCGTAGATTCATTAAAGACATCAAGAAGATTGCCTGACCGCTGACTGTGTTTTTTGGTAAGGAGACCAATTTTGTGGTTGATGATCGGGTACTCCAATCCTTCAATCTCTTAAAGTATCTGATCATACATGCTTTTGTTCTACAACTAGCGGATTGGTCTCTACCCTTTTGAGATTATCATGGGTGCATCAGATTTTGTAATTAGTGTTATAGGACAATGACGAGATGGTCTACCATTTGCGATTCATTATGCTAGCAGAAACTAGATGAAGCTCAAAAAATTACACTGTAATAGAGAAAGAGTTGCTAGTCATAGTGTTTGTGTTGGGAAAATTCAGATCACACCTCCTTGAATCAAGGGTGATTATCTACACGGACCAGTCTGTCATCAAATACCTACAAAGCAAGAAAGATTCCAAGCCTCATCTACTTCATTAGATTCTTCTACTCCAAGAGTTTGACCTAGAAATTTGTAACAAACTAAGAGTCATGAATACGGTGGCAAATCACCTTTCTATAATTGTTGAATAAATACGAAATGGTGTTATGCACGATTTATCTATCCCATCTCCGATAGTAAATGGATGAGTCCATTACATGTAGTGCCCAAGAAATCAGGGATAACCATTGTCACCAATGAAAAAACATAGATTCTAACCCTAGTGCCGACCACATGGCGTGTCTGTGTGCATTACAAATGTTTAAATATTGCAATTAAGAATGATCACATCCGATTATCCTTCCTCAACGAGATAGTCAAGAGACTAGCTGTGAAGGAATATTTCTGCTTCGTGGATGGCTACTCCAGGTATAATCAAGTCACATTTACACATGAGGATCAAGAGAAAATTACATTCAGCTTCATTTTTGGAACTTACGCCATCCATTTTATGCCCTTTGGTCTATGCAACGCACCAGCTACTTTCCTAAGATTCATGTTGGCAATTTTTGCTAATAATGGTAGGAAGTTTTCTTGAGATATTCCAGGACGACTTCTTGGTGTATGGGGACATTTTTAATAATGCCTTGGATTTGGGCCAAGTATTGAAAAGATGTTGTGAGGTTAAACTTGTACTTGTATGGGAGAAGAGACATTTGTCACACATGCTTTTGTACTACAACCACCGGATTGGTCTCTACCCTTTTGAAATTATCAAGGATGCATCAGATTTCGTAATTAGTGTTCTATGACAATGACGAGATGGTCTACCATTTTCGATTCATTATGATAGCAGAACACTAGATGAAGCTAAAAAAATTACATTGTAATAGATAAAAAGTTGCTAGCCATAGTATTTGTGTTGGAAAAATTCAGATCACTCCTCCTTGAATCAAGGGTTATTATCTACACTGACAATTCTACCATAGAATACCTACAAAGCAAGAAAGATGTCAAGCCTCGTCTAATTCATTAGATTCTTCTACTCCAAGAGTTTGACCTAGAATTTGTAACAAACTAAGAGTCAAGAATATGGTTGCAGATAACCTTTCTATAATTGTTGAAATAAAGCCTCCTGAGCATAACTCCATTCCTATAACAGAGACCTTTCCAGATGAGACAATCTTATCCATATCCTCTTTCCCATGGTATGCAAATATTGTGA
The DNA here is from genome assembly GCA_037367405.1 of Ottelia alismoides. Taxonomy (NCBI): domain Eukaryota; kingdom Viridiplantae; phylum Streptophyta; class Magnoliopsida; order Alismatales; family Hydrocharitaceae; genus Ottelia; species Ottelia alismoides. The sequence continues at coordinate 174,737 of JAZKJV010006109.1, forward strand.
ATTATCTTGTCTCCAAATAGACCGTGTAAGACTAGACGAAGAATAAACTTGACAAGTTATTGGTAGACATTCACTTCTACCAGTTGGAAGATCCGCATTCATTCAAAGAGGGTGCACATTACATCTGGAGGAGGCGCATACCTCAGGAGGAGATTGTGGATGTCCTATGCCGCTGTCACTAGCTTAAAGCCTGTGGATACCATTACGGAAAGCGGACGATAACAAAAGTACTCAAATGTAGCCTTTGGTGACCCACTCTATTCGAGGATGCAATAGATTATGTAAAAAAAGTACGAATGACCGGAAATATTATTTTACGAGACACAATTCCTCTGAAGTACATTAAGAGATCCGATATCTTCGAAGCATGAGGCATTGACTTCGTGAAGCCATTTCCTAACAAACAGAGATCTGCATGCATCCTGCTTGCCGTCGATTATGTTAGCAGATGTGTGGAGGTAATCCCCACATGAATCGCATATAGTTGTATAGTCTGTCACTTCCTAAAGGAAAACATCATTTAGAGGTTTCACATACCAAAGATTCTTATTTATGATGGGGGGCACTTTATTAACAAAGAGGTCAAGAAGTTGACAAAAGAATACAACATCGGGCATCGTCTTGTAATGCCATACCACCCTCAGTCAAATGGCCGGGTAGAGTATTCGAATAAGGATATCAAAACCATATTGCAGAAACTTGTACATCCAGATCATAAATTTTGGTCAAAACTTCTTGACTCAGTTCTTTGGGCATATTTTACAACATACAAGACTCCTCTCGCCATGTCTCCCTACTGGTGGTTATATAGTAAGTTGCGCCACCAACCCATGGAACTAATTCAGAAGTACCTATGGGCATTAAACATGTGCAACCTTTATTACGAGTGCGCTGGAAAGAACCATAAAGTTGATCTGAACAATTTGCAAGAGTTTAGAAACTATGCATACAGGAACAACCATATGTACAATGATAATGTCAAGAAGTGGAATGATAAAAACATGTGCTGGAAGAATTTCAAACTTGGACAAAATGTATGGTTATATTATGCGAAGTAGAACATTTTCATAGTAAAACTGAAGAGCAAATGGACCGGGTCATTCATTGTAAAGATCGTACGTGACAACGAACAACCTTTTGTTGTCAACAGACCATTACTGAAGTTGTATCTAGATTATGATACATTCCTATCCGTCATCGATTTAATCGAAGTTGTGTTTCATGATGAACTCTCAGATGTCGAAGGGTCAGACAGATAAATCTGAAAAATCAAAAAAAGATTTTTTTCTTCTTTTCTTCTTTTACTTTTCATTTTTCTTATATTCCAAAAAGTTTTTTGCACTTTCATCACTAATATACAAAGGACGTACTTTGTCCTATGTATAGGAGCAATGAGCATGCTGAGTTATCCATTTTAGTGATACCTCATCTATCCCCTCATCTTTTGACATTTTATCTATACTTAGGGATATTTTTCCTAAGTATAGTGGGTGATAGATCAAGCTGATGATTTCGTATATTCCCACCCTTGCCCCTCATTTCCTTGTGTACAGTCTACTATACTTGAGATTGTTTCATCCTAGGTATAGTGGGGACGTCAACTTATCATTCGTACATTCTTTAGTTGTTCTAGTATAGACTATTCCATACATAGTGTGAGTGATGTTTTCCTTTTTCCCTCTGATTTGAGGACATAGCTAGAGCTAAGTATAGGGGGGTTATATATACCATGTATATACTTTAGCCATAACATGTACTTTCATATTTCCAATAATATGGTTAACTAGTAAAACACAATAATTCTTTGTAAACATGTATAATAAGTTGCTTAAAAATACTTTTCTAAATAATTTGAAAACGGTTGAAAATTATTTGAAAAATATTTTGAAAACTATTGGGAAACATTTTTCAAAATATTTTCAAACCTTTGTAAAAATCTTTTGTTAGCAAAAATTGCTTTTACTTGTGAAAATAATTTCGTCTGAAAATCTACTCTGAGATCATTTGAAAATGGTTGCAAAAATCTTTTAAAAAGTCTATATAAATTATCTGGAAAATATTTGCAAAATGATTTTCAAGGTTTATAATAATATATGTAAAAATTAATATAAAAAATATGTCTTCAATTTATTTGCGAAATATTTTCAAGAATGTTTTGAGAATCTTGTGAAAATATCAACTCAAATAAAAGCCTTACAACCTTGTAGGAAACATGTATACAAATCTTATTAACACTCACTAACATCCCTCGGATTAAATTCACATGCATTACAATCCTTGTAAATATAAATGCACTCCTATGTATATAATTATACACATTCCTTTCACTAGCCATATTAAAAATCCTTAAAATTTTGTAAAATTCAAAACTCTAAAAACATTTGCAAAATCTTTTCAAAAACATGCACAAAAATTTACAAATGGTTTTTCAAAATTTCATAAAAATGTCAAAAACAGAAAATTGCATGACGAAATTTTTTTATTGCGTTGTACATAATATTTGCATTTATCGTATTGATATTGATATTTGAACTAGTCTAAGTAAAATCTGAAGAATGGAGTTTGGTTGGACCTTAATCCAATTAATCACAAGAACCTTATAGGAGCTGGAATTGAGGCATTCCAGGTCTACCAGACTAAATTCATTGAGACCACAAGGCTAGGTTCAATGTCATCCTGACTGACTAAGTAGAATATTTCGTAACACACACATGTCTCTTATCTATAGTGACCTAACTTGTAGAACTGCAACTTATACCTCGCTCAACTCAGTTGAAGTTGTATATGGTAGGATTTGTTAGCATAAGACACATGCCAATGGAAACATCAGAAGTCACACGTCTATGGACATTGTATCTGAGTATGACCCGATAATGATGAGGTCTAAAGAAATATTGTTATGGGTTGAAATAATGCTTTTAAAGATGGATAGTCTACTACCTTAAGAAGAAAAAGTCATTATATAAATGTTGTTGTATATAGTATTAAAAAAATACATATTCAAACATATCAAAAAGAAATAGGGGAAAATTCTAAGAAAAATCAATCCTTGTAGGAGTATACGTGTACGTAGAGAATAAGCAAGCTTGAGATTCAAAGTCAAATACATGTAAGACTGCATCTGGATGACATGGCTACACTAGTATAACAACCTCATATAGATAACAACACTAGCTACCATCCATTCTTTTCTCCACCTCCTCTTCTTCCGTCGGATGCATTTGAACTTAGAAAGAAAATACCACATTTATCTCAGAAAGAGTTTCTAGATTGGGGAATTATGGTCAACACATTGGAGAAGACTGACTTTTACCACTTCAGTTGAGAGGAGTTACATATCACTAACACTATACAAGGTAAACTCATAGTCATAATGGACTGTGTACGACAAAGACTTGTTCTAACTTGACTTTTGAGGAGACTTGGGAAGATTTTTGTGGATCTTAGTGGTTGTTTTGTTTCAACTCTGGTTCTCTCCAAATATTGATTTTAAGAAGACAAGTTTGAATGTTAAAGTGAATTCAATTTATTTCTTATTCTTTTCTTTATTTTCAACTCTACACCTATAGGCATAGATTGTTTACTATGGACTAGCAAAGGCAAGCTCAAGGGGTGATGAATCTCCATTTAATAACCTTTATTCTTTCATTTTGGACTTTAAACCCGAGCTAAATGCTTGTAATAAGCATTATTTTTCATAAAGTAATATATAGTATTTATTGTATAAATATTATACAGAATACTACAAATAAAGCTAAAGCAAGAGAATAAAGAAAGGAAAAAATAAATGAAATACTAGACGTATTGATGACCCTATACCCCAAGACCTAGGCATCATGATGATTGGGTTGACAAGGAATAAAGTAGGGGAAATAAGGGCCAATAAATACAGTAAGACGTAATTTTCAGTTTACCAATTAATTCTTTTGGGACTTATTTTATTCTTTTTTATTTACAACTGGAAGTAATAAAGTTTGTACACAAAATTTGTATATAAAAATACACAAAATATACAAATTTGATATCATAAAAAATAATTCTTATTGTGCTTTGTACAATCAAAATAAAAATTAGAAAACTCAAGTTCATAGATTAGTATCTTCTCCATATGAACCCAAAATTCATCAAAATCACTTTAATTATATATAACTTTTAAATACATAATTAATAAATGTGGCTTCATTTAATTTGGAGTTAAGATGCAAAAGTTACATTTTAGACCCCTATTCTTCATTATACTAGAGTAACATATTCATTTTATTTATTCTTTAGATTTTTTATTATTTTATATTTTTACAATCTTGTAAATGTTATTTATAGTATGTAATCATGTCTCAAATAAAATGAACCATCGAATTTATAATAAAATAAATGCATATACTAAAATATATAGATGAATTATACAAAATTATACATATATCATTAATACCTATAGTTAATTAAGTGTACATTTCAATTCAGAAAAATACAATAAAAATATAAATATGTGTATTTAAATAAGCTAGAAATATATAACTATGTATGTAAAATAATAAAAAATAAAATATAAAATAACAAAAATATAGGTAAATATACCTACAAATGTACATGTAAAAAGCAACTTACCATAAATTGACATGTAAAAATAAATAAAAACCATATTAAAATACTACATAAAATAATAAAGATTTTTTCAATTATAAAAAAAATTAAACAAATCATTTACTATTTTATTTTGAATTCTTTTTGAATTTATTATATGTTTTGTCCTATTGTGGCTCACGCGGACCAATCGAGTTAGAGCCTCGGTTGACCCGCTAGTCAACTAAGACCTCTACAACCCAAGGTCATGTAGCCTTAGAGACAAGCCATCTTCATAGAATTTACCCCACTCCATCTTGCAATTTTTTTGGGTTGATTCATTTAATAATTTCGTTCCTTGATCCATGCCCTTTCATGCATCATCGATACCACGATTGGTGGTTCGCTAAGGTTATCACTGGCCTCGATCAAAGCACTTATGTAAAAAAATAAGTCGTAGGCCTGCTTTTTGTTTTTGATCCCACTTCCTCTTCGAAATCCCTGAGTTTCTTGGTCCTCGAGGTTGTTAATGACTACATCTTCTTAGCCATATTGCTTGGCATGGCGGAAGATGCCAGACATAGGAGATCCGAGCATCGCCAGAGTAGCTGGCAGAGCTCTACCTTGGTTCCCCCCTTCTAAGTTTGAACCTGAATTTCTTTAGACTTTTTTTCATAACATGGTATATAGCATAGTTTTATGGTTTAATTCATAAAAATTGAAATTCAATGTTCGTTGAAGTTGAGCTCTAGTGACCTTCTTCACTGTTTCGGACTGTTCCTCGACTCGCCTATCAACATCATCACCTTTCCCTTAGACTTTTAAATGCCCTGTGTAATTTCATTCACCCTGATCCTTGATGAATCAGAGAATCTGCTCTCCTCTTTGTTGTACACTGGAGATCCTCTGGCCACTTCCTTTTTCGCTCATTTTCGATCAATCAAACATCTTGCACCTTCCTTTTTTCTTCGTTGGAACTATGCCCAATGGTGTCGGAGGAAAAAGATCCATCTAGGGTTGGATTTTGGATCAAATTTGGTTGCTGGAGATGCTACTCTTCCTCGACCATCAGGGCTTACACCGGTGACCTTGAGTACCCCACAAAAGTCATGAGCCTTTTGCACCTTACCGCGAAGCCAAGCACCACCAGAGTCGCTCATATGAGTGGATCGAAGTTTTCCTGAATAGGCTTTCTTACATATTCTTGCTCCCATTATCTCCACCATTGGATCGATGAGGATGTCCATATCACATACCTATTTATGAATGCGATCAACATCTATTGTCAGATTATTAACCACCTTCTAATCGCATCCATGCATATACAAAAGGGTATTTACCATTCATAATGTGTCACGTGGATTATTGGACCGCATCCGACCGTCCGCCAGCACCCTTAGGGGTAATTTTTCCCTAAACCCATAACCTTTTTGTATTTTAGTTTTAGTCCATAAACATTCGTCTATAGTGTAAAAAGTCCTGTTTACTTTGCAAGTAGGCCTCTGTACCTCCTCTATTTGGACTTAGGTCAGCTGCCATGTCATCTCATGTGCCTGAGGTGGTGGGCTTTTTGCAAGGTCCCCTTGTGTTTGTGTTTTATCGGTTAGTCCATAAACATTGTATTTCAGTTAAAACTTATTGGGATAATTGCATGTATGCTCTGTTTTACATTAAAAATCATATTTATACTCCTACTAATTTTAAATGAATTGACAATTTGTGGGTAAATTTTGTAGAGGCCCCTAGGCATTACATTTTTGTTTCTAGTTGCTTTTTTATTTATTTTTATTTGGACATTAGTCAATTCCAGTATTGCATTTTTTATTTACTTTATTCCTTGAATTAAAAATACCATTTTGCATCTAAAAATTGTAGGTATTTTATTTTAACTTCATCTTTTATTATTAAATTACATATATTCTTTACGTGGTAATTTCAAATTTTTTCTTAATAACAAAAATTCTAAAACATTGCATTTATTCCATGTTTGCATTAAAAAATTATATAAAATTTGGGAAAATGTTTTTAAAATTCTAAATAGCAAAGATGTTACTTATTATTGTATTTTACACCTACAGACCAAAAAGTACTAATATTCAAAAGAAAAACCCTAAAAAATTACAAACCATCTCTAAACTTAAAAAATCATAAAAATAATTAAAAAAATCCTAATTTTTTATTTTCTATTTTAGAATTTTCATTATTCTATTTCTTATGATATAAAAATAGTTTTGGCTCCATGGCTATTTTTAAAATAAAAAACATGTCTTTTGTATAGTTTTACTCCTTATTTTCCTATTTTCATACAATAAAAAATACAAAAAAATATAGCAATTTTGAGAAAAAATATAAAAAAATAAAAAGACAAAAACATTTTATTTTTAGATTTTTGAATATTTACATCTAATATCTATGCATATAGAAGCCCTATTCTACTTATATAGCTATACTTACCTATATTATTATTATCAAAAATTCCAAAAATATTTTTAATACCCTTATAAATTAAAAAAGACTGCACTTTGGTACATTCCCAATTTTTTTTATTTTTGTATTTATTGTCTATATCATTTACACTATATCTATATATTATACTTACCATATATATAAAGCAAATGACATCAAAAAGTGTAAAAAGAAACACAAATATTACAAAATTAAAAAACAAAAGAATATAAAATTTCCAAAAAAAATAAAGAATTAAAAATCCAATAAAAATAAAAAATATTCACAAAAACACCAAAATCAGTTGTCGACTTTTTTCTCATTTTGTTGTCTATTCCCAATGCTCCCTGTGTTTGACACTCTACATATACTAACAAATATAGACACTATTTGTAGAGTTACAATAAAGTTTAACTCCACACTTTATTTTGTGTTGCTTTATCTGATTGTGGGATAATTTTTGATCATTTTACTTTCTTCAGTATTCCCGTCAGCGATAGTGTAAGTCCCACCTCATGTAGACAACATAAGACCCTTGCAAAAGACAAGTCATCAACCCTATACTTTCCTTCACTAGATTTTTTAGAATAACAAGTGACACAAAAAAGAGAAAATAAAGAAAAGAAAAATAATGAAAGTAGAATAATTCTGATTTTTAAACTTTTCTTCACAACATAAAAGTTTGAAACTTAGTTCAGACCTTTGGATTGTTAGTTTGTTCGTATCCTTATTGGGAATATGATCTAAAACTTAACAACCCTCATGTTCCACAAGTCTCTATTAAAGTCTGCTAAAAAACCAGGTTAGAATATGTCTCTTTTGATGATAACCCTTATGGCTATGAGTCTTTCCTGAACAATTTAAGCAGATGTAGCTCTTCTCATCAGAAATGGCAAGGAACGATCTCCCCTAACAAGATAACCTTAATTCCCCAATCTAACCACTCTTTTCTCTGAGGACCGGGATATTCCCTTCTAAGTCCAGATGCAACCATATCAAGAAGAGGGGTAGAGAGAAGAATGGATTGTGACTAGTGTAGTCACATATCCTATGGTTCTTGACCAATGTAACCAAGTCTCATGCTGCTGGCAACCTTAGAATATTTGACTTTGAAACACATGCTTGTTTCATAGATACTCAATGAGATTGATTTTTCATTGACTTATGCCCGTCTATTATTTTTAGAGTTTTTTATTTTTACACTTTTTTGTTCTATATACAATGCATTTACATGTTGAATTTTTCCTCTTGTGCAAATAGACTATCCCTCTTTTGAAGCTTTATTGCAACCTATATAATCCTATCTTTAGACGTCCATGCCACTAGATCGGGTTGGGGGGCAATGGTCGCCTATGGTGACTACACATGTTTGAATATGTGTGCTTCCTCAAGCTAAACAATGTTTCTCTCGTGACCTCTTCAGAGTTGAGATAAGTGTAGAGTGAGATGTTAAAGTTAAGCCATTATCGACATGAGTGAGGTGTATGTTTAGAAATACTCTACTTCGGTTACTCAAGTTGATATGTGAACATAATCTTTTGGACTCAAATAATTAAGTCTCATTGACCTGGAAAATCTTAATTCATGTTCCTATACGGTTCTTGTGAAACTAACTACATTAAAGTCTAGACCAAGCTCCAAACTTCAGATTTATTTAGACATTTTTATTTATCAATATCATTTAGAAAAATGCTTATGCAATGCAATAGAATAATATAGTGAAAAACCTTTCTTGTTCTGAACGGTTTGTGGATTTTTTTCAAGAAGTTTTACAAATTTTTATGGAATTTTGAAAAACAAAAGAGTTAGTGAATTCACAAGGATATATACATGATTTTATACAAGCTATATATATGTTTTTATATAAGTATATAAAGACTTTGGTATATCAATATACATGTTTTATTTAACGAATTTTTGCAAGAATATTATCTATAGGGATTTTCGAAAAAAATGAAATTTCTTTTGCAAGCATTTGTCAAACATTTCGAAAACTTATTTCGCAAATAATTTTTCAATGAAATCTTCCAAAAAGTGTTTTATAAAAAGATTATTTTTTTACAAATATTTACAAAGACATTATTTTCCAAATTGTTTGAAAATATTTTACAAAGTTTTTTCAATGGTTTAAAAACATTTTTAAAAAATATTTTACAACCATTTTCCAAATCATGTTGTAAAATACTTTCAAACCAATTTTTCAAAGAGTTTTCAAAAATATTTGTACATATTTACAAGAATGTATTCTTTATCGTTGATTTATTATATATCCTCACCCAAAATAGTATATTAGCCTTATAATAGAAAATATCAAAGTACGATTTATGACTAACGTATATATACACTTATATATGACCCCCTATACTTAGCTCAAACTACGACCTCGTAGTGATTAAAAAGCAATAAAGGAAGACATCACTCATGCTAAGCATAATGGAATCTAAAATATAATGACTTAATAAAAGAATAAGAAGTTGATCGTTCCACCTATACTTAGGACACCCTAATCCTATGTAAAGTAAACTATACAAAGCGGGGAGGATTGAGGTTAGAATGATTAAATAAACAACTCAACTTGTCTCCCACTATACTTAGGGTAAAGGATTCCTAAGTATATAACAAGTTATCAATAATTGGAACAACAAGAGAGGGATCAAAGATTGAAACTCAGAATAAAAAGGAAAGAATGAACATAAAACATCCCTATATGTATATGAGAACCATAAATATATGCAAGAATAGGAGTGATGAAATATAATGAAAATGAACAACATGGTGGCCACACCTCCTACACTTTGGGTAATGTACATCCTAAGTATAGAAAAAAATATATCTGATATGAGATCGGGGGTCTTGGACATCATGCAGAAGAAAGAAGGAATACATAGATGAAACATGTTTATACAAAAGGTAGATATTGTTTAGATGCCTCTCAACGAGCACTAGGTTTTACTCCCCTAGCCAAGGATAAAGGTTAGGTTGTGTCAAGGTTAAGGATGACATCGGCTAGACGAATATCGTACTCTCATCGTCGTCTCAATGTAAGAACAATGAAAAAAACAAGAAGAATAATAAAAACACCTGAATATAAAATCAAGTGGGTTTTTTTCTACCAGGAGAATAGGATCAAAAACTAAGCCAAGGTGTTTTCTACGAGGAGAAGAGGATCGAAAACTAAGCTAAGGGCCAATAGTGTAAAATGAATCAGTGGATCATAAAAATGGATTGAATGATCAAAGCCGACAAAATCAGACGTGTATAATGAAGCACTATTCTTGGAATCCTCTACATCAATCATGGTCTCGTAAATATGCAAAAGGTAGAGATCAGGTAACACTCTATGTAACTCTATATCCAATGGACATAAGGTAAAAATATTATCATGAAGCATGGCCCATTTTCATGAGGGTCGTCAAGGAGTGAAGACTCAAAAGAGTAAGATAATCAGAAGAATGCGAAGACTCGGATTTAAGATATGACAGATTAGATGCACAATTAGAAAATGAAGTTGAGTGCAAAGAAGATGCTGCATCCACCCATAGATAACCCTTAGGGAGTAATGCAAACTGATCGGTGAAAAGAGAGGCAATGCTAGCTATAATCTGATCCTCGAAAAATGTATTAATCTCATCTATCGTGAGGGTTGGGGGCTGATGTAAGTGACTAACAAAATCTGGCATATGACATTGTGGTCCCTCGTATAGCAACATCCACTAAAATGGTTCAAGGATACTTATCAAAATCATATGTTTTCCCTATGGCAACAAGGAAGTCAGGATATGTAAAGTTGATTGGGTAACATGAAGGCTGAAACAATGCAGGTTCTTACTCCATGTCTTGGAGTACTGCATGATATGGTAAATCGAAATACTGAATTACTATATGTGGAACCAACTTAAGGATCGATAACTAGAAATGGAAAGTCACAACATAGGTCTCATCCACCAAAATCTAAATTGTCTCTATGATTACATCGTCAATCTGGTGTGCAAGATCAAAATCCTGAAGAATTGCAGTGGACTTGTTATGTCCAATATCCACCAAATATTGCACACTCATCCCAACATTAGCTTTTCCCACCTTAAATTTATGATCAGTATCCTCAATGCGGGCCTCATCTTGTAGCACAACATGCCTAGGAGTATGAGAAAGTGATACAAATGGTAACAAAGAGAGCATGAAAGGCATACTAGACAAAAGGTTGTACAAGAAACCAACTACACGGTGGTTGAGTTCAAATCAGGTAAGGAAAAATTGTTGTTCAACATGATAATCATCTTGAACTGGGCCTAGAATGCAAGGATGATATGGGTGAAAAGTAGCCATGAGATTCGACTGAAGAGAAAAGTAACCCATAACCATGACATAAATAACAAAGAGAAAGATAAAAGGACTTAAAGACTAAAAATACTCAAGGATTGTGAATACTCAAAGAAAGATGAACGCAATCAGATCCAAACATTGCTATCAAACATAAATCAAACTCACATTGATCTACTCATACAATTACGATCACAAGAGTACGGTCATTATCTTTTTGTTTTTAGAGTGAGGTGATTTTCAAGCTATTGATTAATCATACTCAAAGGTGAATTCTCCTAGAGTTATTGTGCACAAATTGGTGGAACATACCTACTTGAACACCAAACGACTACTTATAAGATCTAAGGCAAGAGTTTGCAGCAATAAGAGGGCCCAAGAGCCAACCGAAGTACTTAGGGCACAAATCCAAAGATGGGGGCTCTATTCCTTATAAGTGCATGCCTCACTCGACGTAGAGAGTACCTTTATACATACAACAAGGGAGTTGTTCTTCCCAAGAGAATGAATTAAATTATGTTTAATTTTAAGTAGTGGAACTAAACAGTCCTGGTTTTATTTAGGTTATCACGTTTTTGCTATTTTTCGTTCAAACGCTTAATAAAGTTCCAATTCCTTTAGTATCTTTAAAGATCAAAATCAGAGGGAGAAGACGAGAAAGCAATGCAAGTTGGAAAATGATGATGAATGCTTAGTCAGAAGGCCAACCATGCCTCCCAGGTCTCTCCACGGGGGATGCTAGACATGAATTGAAACTACATTATATGAATGCATCGATGGAATCAAATTAATGAAGAATTGTTATTGACATGAACTATATATTTACTTAATCTATGTCCAAGCATATCAGAGAATCTATAGGCACATGAGACAATTAGAGATTTGGACCTACATTTATTGATCAAGCAATCCTAATGTCTAAGGGCTCATTTACACAAGACGTGAAATAGAAAAAAATGCAAAGCACAAATAGTGGAAAACAAGTACAAAAGAGAAAAATAGGGGGAAATAAATGTATAAGGAAAATAAAACACAAGAAAATATTCATGCCCCTAAGTGAACGAGCACTTACTAAAATAGGCCTGAAGTGTTCGAGTGTCTTGAGAGTCTTAATATTATATTATTAAAAAAAATAAATGTCCTGCTCTAACAAAAATAAAAATCTAAACTAATGTTAATTTCCTCCTCTCTCTCCTGGTCTTTTTCCTTCTCCATCCTATCATCTTGGTCAGAAAAACCAATTCAACTTTGTGAGGTTGCACTGATCATCATAATAAGTCGTTACCAGACTATGGGCCCTTATAGAGAAGTCAAACAAGAGAAATGAATTAGAATATATAGACAATGATTGATAAAGATGGAAAATGAAAATAAAAAGATACAACTATATATAGATTATCTTACGCGATGCTTGAGCCAATCGATTCAACAATAACTAACCCATAAATAGATAAATCAAGTGAAAATGTGCGTGATTTAAAATTCATTATAAATATGTATATAAGCAAGTATGTAGAATGGCGAACCAATGATAGAAATTGATGGATAGCTTAATTATTGAAAATTATAATTAATTAATAATAAATATTATTATTATAGTATGTTTACCATTTTTTTGTTTCTGTGTAGGTTTTCAATTATATTTGATTTCAAATATTTTTAATTGTTTTTCGTTTTTTATTTTGAATTTTTTAATTTCTTTCTCATTTTATAAAATTTTTAGTTTTTTAACAATTTAAAAACAATATATATATAAATACAAAAATAACGCTAATATAATTAAAGAAAAATTAGAGTATACATTTTATATAGAGTTTTATAGTTCTAAATATACATAAATACATTCAAAATACATGAATTAAAATATTTTTGTGTTTTCATATTTTAACTATTTTTGGGATTTGTTATAGAATTTTTACTAATGTATATATATATATATTTGAAAAATAAATATATCAATACAAGGTACACAATAATTATCCGAACTAGTTTTAGGTTTAATAAATATAAGTAATTCTGAAATTATACTAAATTTATTTTTGATATATAACATATAATATAAAGAATATTTAGAAATAAAAGTTATATTTTCTTTTTTCAATATTTTTGATAATTATTGTTTTAGGTGTTGCTATTTTTAGGATTTTTTATTTTGTATTTTTTAACGATTTTTGGATATATGACACTTAATATAATAACATATATAATATATTTTTATGGGGAATTTCATGATTGTTTTTCTATTTTTAATGGTTTTTAATAATTAGATAGAAAAAAAGGCCCACATTTTTGTATTTTTAATAGGGTGTACAAAAAATATATGATGAAATAGTATTTCATGCACTTAATTTAATGTTCCTACAATTTATAAATGCAAAATTGTATTTTTATTAATTATATTACAAGCACAAAATTAAACCAACAATATAGGTACCTATTTATAATATCCAACAAGATACGGAGCATTTAATAACACATTTGTAATGTCCATGGAATACATGCAATATTCACAAAATAAAATACAATATCTACCTAGGAAGGGTATAAGTGAAAATAAAATAAATAACAGGTCCACATATGCAACTTATCAGGAAGGTTTTGCACAAAGATTTAAAGTTCTAGGACCAAATAATAATACACAACCCGGAGGGAGTCCATGCAAAATGCATGCCAACTCATGCGCACGGGTACATGAGTGGACCTAGCACTAGACTAAAGTACAATAGAGGAAAGCTTTGGGTCCAAAGTGCAAATATTACATAACTTTTATAACTGCTCAAGAATGTTTTCGGACTGGTAAGAAAATATAAAATGGAGTGGGGGTAGTTATGCAAAATACCCCCAAATATGTGCTCCTACTCACGTACGACTAAGACGGTGTTGGAAGCACCTCTCTTATCCATGTGGCATGTCCTGAATGGCCTATGACAGTTTGGCAATGAATAACCATAAATAGATCCTTTAGAGGATCCGACGATCACGGTCAGTCTCCATCCAACGCTCCTGATTAAACATGGGTTGCAATCTTCATGGAATGTCTGCTAGGGACTCTAGATGAAATGGGAAGAACACTTTCCTTTACAATATTTGATCTATTATTTATCATATGCCTAGCCTTTTCCTGAGTTACTGATGGTCTGATTAAGTTCCTGGAATCCACACGCATCTACTAGAGGTGCTAAAATGGTATGGGCCTCATTGATAGAGGCTTAAAGCTTAAGACGAATGCAACACATCTGGGAGGTCTTGTATTATCTAAATCATTATCAGATTTGCCCCTTTTCACATAAACCTTCACAAGGAAGCAATAGGGTAACATGGAGAATAACATTACCCTATTATTGGATGGAATAGGGCGAGGATGGCATGATACAATAAAGATCCACTGTGAGGTGGCGGAGGGAGATCATCAGACTTGATATGGGGAGATCAAGGGGACTAATATTTTTGGGAAAATGGAGAAATGTATGAGGAAGAAGGGGGGTATAAGGTGGTCGGAATAAGGGTTGAACATGGCGGAATAATTACTGGAGCACTAAGCTTCGAGGAACCCTATAATTTTGTTTTAACACAAAAACAACAGTAAAATATCCAAAATAATTGCAAAACTAAATGATAAAGAGAATGCAAAAAGTAAATATAACCTTACTAACCCTCGAGAGGTCCTTTAGAGACCTAGAGATGCCAACATTGGAGTAGACCTCAAAGCTGTTGGGAACCACGCTCCGCCACCTGTATCTGGATTGTGATTTAAGGGGTGGTGCCTCCTGTCACAAGGGTGGCCTCCTGCAAAGGTTCTCTATGTTACGAGTTGGAAAGAATCGATTTAAATTCAAATCAAGCTAAAAGGGTAATCTTTATAACAAAGGCGTGGGACTCAGTTGCGATTTCATTTTTTAATCAAATAAATGAAGATCAATCATATCTTAAGTTTGAGCTTGATTTAGGAATATCTAATAGGAAATTTTCATTCAAAAAGCTGAGAAAAAGATGTGTGCATCGAGTAGATAAAATATGGATAAACGGAGCTCTGACAACGTCAGAGCCACATTTGCAGGTGAGGGAGCTGTTGACCCGATGTTAACAGTCCTTGGAATCTGATTGGTCCTCGTCGGTAAAAATGACAGAACATGAATTAAATGAAAAGAAAAATAAAAATTAATTAGTAGATGATTTTATTAAATAAAATTTAAACATAAAAAGTTTCTAATTTAATACATGTTTTTCTGTGATTTTAATTTTTTTACATCCTTATTGGTATGTGTTAATTTTCACAATTATACATATAGGTATATTTAGCAATGTTTTCCTTTTTATTTTTATTTTCTATTGTTAATACTTATTATCATATTCACATTTTTTATATATATGCTATAATAAAATAGATAATTACATATTTTTATTTTAATTTATTCATTTTATTTGCAAATATAAATAAATATATGATATAGTATTAGTTTCAGTGTATTATTAATCGGTTTATTTTAGGTTTTGTATTTTTAATATGTTTTAATAATAATTTCAGTTACTTAAAACAATAATAAGAGTAAAAATATAAAGGATAAATTATATGAAAAATATACAGTTACATAGTACAATTTGACCCCATAAAATTGACATTTGCATCTAAACTCAATTTCAATGAAACAACCTTCATTAAATAGGTAATATAATTTAGAATACAATTGAGTTTGGTCAATTTTGAGTTTATAGGGAAAAGATATTGATATGTGAAGTTCAATTTGCATCTTTTTCATCCGTACATCCTAATTGCACTATGCATTATTTTATATGTTCTATTATTTTTCTAATTTTCATTGTATATTTTTGTAAAACTTTCATTTAGATCAATTTATTATTTGAGATGTATAAAATAAAAAATAAAATGGAGTAAAAATATCTATTTCTACGATATAGAAATAGGTTTTTATTGTATTCCTTGTCGATTAAGTCAATATTGACTTGTCTTAGGGTTTAGAGTCGGTTGGTATTTGTAATACTTCCTTTATTTTTTTCCCTTGTTCATTCTTTTATTTTTTTATTTAAATAAAAGTATATAAGTATTATTTATATATAAGTAATGAAAGTTGATTTGTACAGGTTAGAATTACTTATAGGTGCTTTTGATAGGGATTCAAAGATAAAATGGAAGAATACATGTGGATGAATGGCTATTCGTCAAGAGGTTGTAGGTTTCGTAGTAGACGATGGATGTTTGGTTTACGAAAGTATGTAACATTAGTGATATTATTCACCTTAATTTTATGACATTATCATCATTAATCAAAACTCCAAGGAATGTGATTTTGTCACAAATATCTATTTTATATGCTATAAATACTAAGAAGTTTATCTCTCACTTGTTTATAAATGTGTTTCATTGATTAGAAAACGTTATCTCCTACTTGTTACAAAAATAGTAAATTTAAATCATGTGGCCATTATTATACTTGATTTTTGTTGGTGATTATTAGTGACCATAGTGTAATTTCCTTTTAAAACATTTCATATGTAAACGTATTCGTGCAGATTTTGGTAAAATCTTGCTTTAAACATCATATGTTGGTGTGTCTTCCCGATAAACGTTTCTTAACAGCGTGTGTACCATCTACTAGTTCATCTTGTTGTCCTATAAACGCTCCACCATGGTCATCGCGGCCACCACTTAGTGAAGCCCGACCTTCTCTAGATGCTCCACTACGGTTGTCACAGTTCATCCTTGTTGTGGGTGATGACCGTGATTGTTACGTGGTACTTGAGTTGCACATGCTATATGAGGATCCTAAGAAATACCAATCAGAGGAGGACTAATCGTTGAATCAACTGGTCCAGTCAGACTCTTGGTTCACAAAATACTACCGTAATCAATGCCCTATGCTATGGCCGAGAAGCATCATACGTGGAGCTAGAGAATTTGCATTGTACAATTGCACTGAAGTACACACTTCCGAGTGTACTACGTGGGAAGCAAGTACGATCAAGGTCCTAACTTATGTATATGAATGTAGTATAATTTTATTAAATTCTTGACAAAACAAACTATTTTTGTTGCAATGTTAAAAGGAATCACATATTCTATTGTAACTGTAATCGATTTAATTATAATGATGTTGTTTTTCTATAATGTTTAAAAAGATGATATGTGTAAAATTAAAATAAATTCATAACTAATGGAATAATAATAAGTAAGTATCTTATACTTTAAAATGGGTCATTATTATTTTACAAATAATCATAGAGAAATAAGGAGGAAAAACTATGGTCTATTTTTTTTACTAATAATAACAGAGAACGAAGGAGGAGGCATTACATGTTGATTGAACGTAATGGAACTTGTCTTCTATGAGTATGGAACGAGATGACAAAATTGATCGCCCTTTGATTAATCTATCGATGTGACAAAGAATTTCAAAATTAAGATGCCCTAACTTGGCATTTGGGGGATGGACATGCTTTGCGAGGGAAATCAATGAACTTCACCAATAAGTTAAATTTTCTTTACCCTCTCCTATTGACAAAAAATACATGAGCTCGTTTTTTTTGAAATGGTCACCAGTTATTTGAATCTATGAATTATTACGAAGAAGGAATTCCTTTATCGTAAGGGGTCATTCAGACATTAATTCTGTTCATTTGAGTGGCTGGGATTAGGCAGAATAAGGAAGGATAGGTGACAATTATATGTTATTCCCTATTAGGTAGTAGTGGAGGATAAGGAAGGAAAAGAGGATTATCTTAGATAATATTGTTAGATTAATGTAATTATTAGTATTTTTTGGCATGGTGAAGCCTAAGATGCAAGAATAGTTAGCGAAAACTTATTTTTCATTTTGATTCATATACCAAAAGGTGACTGGATATGAAGGGATGGGAATAAGTAGGGATATCCCTCTTTATTCCTCAAAGAGCAGCCCCTAAGTAGTTGCACTGCTCATGGTATAATCATATTTGAGTTGGTAACTGACAAGCAATGAACATAGATTTCGTTAAATTTGATAGCATCTGAAAATCTATTGATTTCTACACATTTATTCTAGAATTACTTACTACTTTGATTAATCTCCAAATAACCTTTTCAAAGTGAAATTTATCCTTGCATTCCATTTTTGGTCGACCTCCGCTAAACGATTCCTTGAAATAACAAGCATATTTTACCGTCCCTTTTTATATTTTTGATGCATTAATGTTTCTTCAAACTCACTTTTTTTCTAGAATTCCCAATTCCTTGATATCTAGCGACTTTTACATCAAGGACCAAGTGATATCCCCTAATAATGAAATATTCGTTTATTGAAGAGGGCTAGCATCAGGAGGTTTTGAAAGTTTTGAGGTTGTTCATTTATTTGAGGTAAATTCAAGTAGTCTGTTTATATAATTGCATTGTCAATTACAGTAAAAATGAGGATTTAGATGGATAATATTAATCAAAATTTTAGGGTAGAAAGCCCATCCATATTATGGGTTGTTACATTAAAAAATGTGTACGTCAAGTGAAGTAAAATTTGTTTGATTCACTTTTTATTAATTGTTGGAATTTTGCAAAGTTACTGTCTAAACTTGAATTGACCTTAAAAAGGAAGATTTGTTAAAGCTTTTTATTAAATAACTTGTCATTTAATTTCTCTATATGTCACTAAATTGAATTACATAAAGTATATTGAAAATCTTGTACTTCTATATATTCTTGTTAAATTGTATCTATCAGTCTACTACACTAAAAAAAGTAGTGTCTGTAAATCAACTGAACACTATTCATAAAAGAATAGTTTATTTTATTTATATGCCTAAACTTAAGTGTATAGTGCTAACTACGAGAATCCCAATCTCATAGAGAAAAATCTATAGATTAAGATAGTGTGGTAGAGTGATCTAAGGTATCTAGAGTTAAATGAAAATTCTAATGATTTTTGAATGTTTTATATATTTTAATCTTGTTTAACATTTAGTATTATTTATATATTGTTTAGATACCTATATGACTAAATATGCATATGTATGAATTCTATACTATTTATTTGTTTTATTTTTTTGTTTATAAGTTTTTATTTCATATTTTTATTTAGTTAGTGTAATATTTTTTTATGGATTTTAATATCAAGAAAGTAATTTATTAAATGTGTAATAATAAAGGTAATAAAATAATTCTTTTTGCATTTTTGATGATAGAGAGCGTGGATAGCATGTAGTGGAGAAAAGCAAGCATAGAGAATGCTTACTTGACTCATTCCAGTGAACGGAGGGCCACCAAAATAGTAAATTCTAGTGAGGCAAGACAAGATGGAAGCAATAAGGAGTGAGAAGAAACAGTTATGGAGGATTTGGTAGGGGAGGGGCTTTGGAGCCATGGGAAGAAGAAGCAGAAGAAGACGTTGTTGAAATCTAAACGAGGAGCAACGTTGTGGTTCTTTCCATACGACAAGGAGGATCATCTATATAAGATGTGCATTGTTAAAGAACCCTTATGTCTACAATGCAGCAGTCTAGTCATCACCAAAGGGAGCGCATGTTTAAGAGTCTCTTATCAAAGAAGGTGATTGATCATGAATGTTGTGTTCACGGAGGAATATTGCATTGGAGAAATATCATTCAAAACTAGATTTTGTAAAGGGTTTTGTGTGACTCTCAGAAGGTGCGACAAAGAAGCAACAACCGGAGGGCCTCATTATCGGGGAAGGTGATGAGAAAGTTGTTAGCAATGTGAGCCCGCGGCGAACCATTCCTACAATAAATGTTATTGTAATTAATGATTTATCAATAAAAGTTATTGATTATGTTTCACTCCCTTTCTGATATTGAATGAATGAATGCACTATAAGGTCCCTCTGTACAATTAGGGTTATGTACCATTGCCAACTTGATAATCGTACAGCTGTTGATTCATTTATTGAATCATAGAGGCTGATGCTTGGATGAATATCTAAGGAGTTAGATAGAGGACTCATCAAGCATCATCAATGATTGTCAAGTAGTGATCTCCAGTCTGAGTGTGAGATGGCAATCCTATCTCATTAGACTGATATCTGATCGACCTCTTGATGCAGGTCCTCTGCATGGCAATATTGATTCGGAGGTATCAGATTGGTTAAGTCAATGAGTTGACTTAACGAGATCGATATAACCAAAGACCTATCATGAATACTTTCACATCACAGGCAAACATCCTGTGACCAGAGACAGATGTATTGCTATATGTCTGAGTATGTACATTTGGCAGACCAATAGGTTAATGACCTAACCAAGGTCTATATACCGGCGAGCTGGTGTGCATGTAAAGACATATGAGTAATATGATCTTTCAAAGGGATCATACAGGTTCACTTGTGAACCGGGAGACATGAGCTCACTCATGAGGTTTTGGGATTGACCAAATTCCATGCATGGTCATCATTCTTTAGAAGCATGATACGAATTTGAAGGTAAGATATATGCTTTATGAAAGCATATGATCTGTACCATTTCCCAAGAACCAAGATTGAGAAACTTAGTGATCAAAACCAGAAGATGACAGTGTAAAAGTGATCTATATCTTCGGGATGATTATGAGTCTTTCAGTATGCAGGATGTACAGGTATTGGGAATACCTGAAGGGTGATTTGATCATAAACGATTGTATAACCATGACGCTTCCATTCCGAGGGAGTGATGAAACATGTCTGGATTTTAGGGACTCCTCTCATTTGAGAAGTGACCTAATCTTAGTCCATATACTGGACATTGATCTGAATGAGATTCAGATGCATTAAGAAGATTAGGTTTATGGTCTTGATTTAATCAAGCATCTATGAGAGGTCCATGGGATCTGGATTTGTGATATGATCTCAATATCCAAGTCACTATACGTGGAACAATACAATCGCCCTGTCCTTATCTCCAAGTATCTGAGGAGAAATAGCATTATTCTTGAATGGTTCAAGAATAATTCCATATGATCTATGCAATGAGAAATCGATAATTAAATGTGATTTAATTATCATAATGTATGAGGAATTATCCAATATAATTAAATGTGATTTAATTATTATGGATAAGAATAATGTGCATAGTAATATCCAATTATTCATGATATATTATAAATATGACTTATAATGCATCAGAGAGAGCTAATTATAATTTATATTTTAGATTAATTATTAGTGTATTGGATACACATTTTCTAATTAATTGAAAAGGTAAATTATATTTTGTTTTGGGTTGTGAATGTGATTCACAATTTTCCAATGTCAATATTGCAATATTCCCAAAATAATTGAGAATTATTTTTGGTGATTAAAAATATCAACAAATAGTTGTTGGAAATAAGTTGAGAGAAAAAAAAGGAGATGTGCAATCTCATGGGAATCCATGAGATTGGCCTCCCCATATGGGAAGGAGGTGGCAGCACCAATTCCTTTATGGAATTGGTGGTCGTCCACTCCCTCTAAATGGGAAGGTGGATCTCATTTGTAATTTCACTCCTTATTTGTTTGGTTTAATTTGGTATTAATATATATTTGATTTATCAAATATATTTAATCAAAATTAAATCACAAATTGTTGGCTTCTACCAACAACAATCTTAACCATTTGATGGAGATAAATCAATCTCATACATTGATTTTATATGTCCCATGGATTGAGATCCATGTATCCCAAAACCCTATAAATAGAGAGGCATACCATGCTCTCTCTTTACATGCTATTGTAGCACACATCTCTCTCTCTTTCTCCATACTCGACAGCCCTCTCTCCCTCTCTTCTTGGTGGCCGTCCACCATACCTTGGTGGAGAGAATTGTCGACGTCCGCGCCATCGTGTTGCCGCTTCGACGCTCTGTGGTTCTCCGTCTACTTGGAGTGATTCACACGAAGGATACGTTCGATCTCGTGCGACGAGATCAGGAGCAACCGTGCTTGGATCATCTTCTTGGATTGCGAGGACACTGCAACTCATCCCCGTGCTCGCAAGTCGTTACTCCGACGATCGGACTTGAGATAGGAGGTCTCTTCTCTTAGAGACTTGATCAACCACGCTTCAAGAGGTATTGCATTATACTTGTTGTGGTTATGGATGAAACGATTTGAGAATGGTTCTCGGATCATGTGATTTCATCGAATAATTTTTTTTAAATTCCGCTGCATCGAACAACTAGTGCGACTAGTTGTTCTTCGTCGTATCTGATACGATGATCACGCTTCCATGATGCGCTTGAGGATTTCCCAATATCCTTCAAGTGGTATAAGAGCCTTAGGTCAACGGTTTCGAATATGATTCGAAAAACTGAGGACGACTTGGGTTCGTTAAGGTCGCGAAAGTTTTTCATCGCATTTGATTTCGCAGATCTGTTTAGTAAATAAGTTCGGCACTGTTTAAATTATTTAAACACGAATTTAATACTTGTATTTTGTTCCCCATTAAATAAGGAAACTGTAGGATCTGAGTTTGCGTAAATCGGATTTCGTATTCTCAAGATATCGTTGTTTTATTGAACATGCATGCACTGTTGCGGGAACTGTAGATCTGAACGTGATTAAAATGTTAATTACTGTTTAGAATTGCCTCTAAATGCATGAAACATTACTTGAATTCTGACCTAAATCAAGTTAGCAATCTATGAAAATTGAGTTTGTCTAATTTGGATTTA
The DNA here is from genome assembly GCA_037367405.1 of Ottelia alismoides. Taxonomy (NCBI): domain Eukaryota; kingdom Viridiplantae; phylum Streptophyta; class Magnoliopsida; order Alismatales; family Hydrocharitaceae; genus Ottelia; species Ottelia alismoides. The sequence continues at coordinate 197,682 of JAZKJV010006109.1, forward strand.
AATTGATTGAGATATGTTAATTTTAGTGAGTAGGGGTCACTGCTGAAATTACTGTCCTAATCTAGAATCAAGTGATTGTCAATTAGTGAAATTAATTGTTAAATTCGTGAAATAATCTTGAAAAATATTTGTGAAATATTGGAATATTATTATTTACCTACTTGACTTGGCCTCAACCAATTAATTGATTAAGATGTGATCTAAATCATAATTGGAAACCACAATCTCCAAATTTGATGCTTGAATAGGATTTGGGAATTTGTGTAGCAAATTTCCTTATAATAAAAAATGTTTTCATTATTACTATATGGTACAATTTCGGTTGAAGAACCGATGATCATCTCAAGTACAAATTAATCAATTTGGCATTATCCTTTCCCGAGGTGGATATGGTGTCTAGTCGGGGATCGCTGGGGTAGCGGGTTGCAACGTATGCGGTCCGTCCCACTCCCGTCGGTACTAGCCATGACAGCGGGTAGGGCCAGGATAATGTCCGAGGGATTAATTGTATTTTTCTAATTATTAAAATTCGAATTAACATGTATTTTGAGATATTACCATATATATTCAAGTAAAATAATCAAGTTTGATTGATTGGATTGGATTGATAATTAATATAATATGATTAAATTGATTATGTCCAATTAAAATATTCTAATATGATTGGAGTTATTAATTCCCTTGGAAGAATTGATTATATGAATGTGATTCATAGTAATTAAGTAAATTTGAATAAGAGATGGAGGATCACACAAGTGACATCCATGGTCTCCCGTCAAGGTGAAGAGTTTCGTCGCCATATATTATGTGTAGGAGACGCCTGTCTGAAGTGACAGCTCCTTCATATGATCCATTTGGATCGGACTCGTCGCTTCTCGAAAGAGTAAGGACGTATGCGTAGTGACCCCAATATCGAGTCCTCATATTATTGGGGCGATATTGGATTGCGCATAGTGAGTTGTATTCCTGTTGACGGTTGGTTCAATTAATGACGCGTCAACATCACCTTAGGGGTGGTGGGCCTGGGTATTAAAGATCGAATTGGGAAAATGCAAGTTGGACTTGCAATGCGGAATATGTTCTCGCTTCTCTTTGTTGGAGTCATAAGTTCTCATATTATTGGGATATGACAAAGATAAAGAGGAGATCCCAGTTCATGCTTGAGATATATCGGTAAGTATATCTCCTACTTTGAAAGTGAATGAGGGAATAAACTTTCATAGTTGACATAGCAAGACTAATTTGATTTAAAATTCCTTAATCAAATAAAACTAAATTGAATATATGATTATATGTTCTAATATAGTGCATTCTCAATTTCAGAAAATGAAATCCATGAACCCACTGAGCAGGCTTCTGGAGGTCAACCAATTGACCGGACCAAATTACTCGAATTGGATCCGTAATTTAGAGCTTGTACTCTCGACGGAGCGCATCAGTTATGTGCTCTCTGAAGACAAGCATGAAAACCCTAAATCTAAGGAAGAAAAAACATTTAATGACAAGTATGATGAAGATAATGTCTTGGCTAGATGCTACATCTTGGGTTCTCTCTCCAATGTTCTTCAGAAACAACATGTGGAGAAGAGTACTTGCCAGGAGATCATGCATAACCTAAAGGATATGTTTGGTGACATTAACCACACCCAGCAGTACAATGTTATGAAAGACCTCATTCGTTGCAAGATGCAGGAAGTAACTTCGGTCCGTGAACATGTACTCAAAATGTTTGGGTACTTGTCAGAGCTGGGGATTCTTGGGGCAACAATGGATGCAGACATGCAAGCTGACCTCATACTGCTGTCGTTTCCCAAGTCTTTCAATAACTTTGTAGTGTCATTCCACATGAACAAGTTGGAATTGACAAGTGTTGCTCTCCGTGCTGCATTACAATATGCAGAAGACGTGATGAAGAAGGATGGTCCCACTGGTAGTGCAATGGTTGCACAGGTCAGAGGGAAGCGCGGTCGGAAGCATGGTTCTCAGAAGGGCCCGGCCCAGAAGAGAAAGAAGAAGGGACAAAGTGTTGTCTCTTCTTCCAATGCATCCACTCTAATGGAGTCAAAGAAAACCGACGTTTGTCACCACTGCAAAAAGCTGGGGCACTGGAGGCGTAATTGCCCGGATTACCTGAAGTCGATCGACAAAGGTAAAGCCCTAACAGGTATGAAATCTACTTTTATCATTGAAACCAGCTTTCTCGTAGGACGAGAAGGAAGTTGGGTTGTTGATTCTGGTGCTTCTGTTTATGTATGGAATTTGTTGCATTTGTTTCAGGAAACTAGAAAACTTGAAGAAGGGGAGATAGTCATCCACATGGGATCTGATGCAAGTGTTGCAGTACTCGCCGTCGGGACTTGTCGTCTATCATTATCTAGTGGTAGAGTGCTAGTACTTAAAGAGTGTCTTTATGTACCTGAAGTCAGGAGGAACTTAATATATGTATCTAAGCTAGTTAGAAGTGGATATTCATTCTTGTTTTGTAATAAATTAGTCATAAATTATTATGATAAATATATTGCAGATGGTATTTTGACTTCTAGAGGACTCTATGAATTGTGCATTAATGAGCATGTCATGAATGTTACAACCACTAAGAAAAACCCTAAAATATCCAGGGATAATGAAAATCATTCAAACATGATTTGGCATCAAAGGCTTGGTCATTTATCTGTTGATAGGATCAATAGATTGATAAAGGATGAACCTTTAGATTTTCTACAAGTTCAATCTTTACCTACCTGTGAACATTGTATTTGTGGTAAAATAACTGGGATGCCTTTCTGTAACAAGGTTACTAGATGCGACGGTATTATTGACTTAGGACATACCGATGTATGTGGTCCCTTCAGTGCCACGACTCGAAATGGATATCTATATTATTTGACATTTATTGATGACCATTCGCGATACGGGTTTGTCTTCCTATTACGTCATAAATCTGAAACCTTTGAAAAGTTCAAAGAGTTCAAGGATTTGGTTGAGAAGCAAACTGATAGGAAGATTAAATGAATTCGATCTGCTCGAGGTGGCGAGTACCTCTCTGATGAATTCAAGGAATACCTCAAAGAGAATGGAATTGTCTCCAATCTCACTACTCCTGGAACTCCCCAACTTATTGGTGTTGCTGAAAGACGCAACAGGACCATCATGGATATGGTCCGTTCAATGATGAGTAAAGCACATTTGCCACTTAGCTTCTGGGGATATGCAGTAGAGACTGCAATATATATCCTGAATAAGATTCCTAGCAAATCTGTACCTAAGACTCCTCATGAGCTCTGGTATGGAACCAAACCTAGTGTTAAGCACTTGAGGGTTTGGGGTTGCTTGGTCCATGTGAAGAACGTTGATGCAAGTAAGCTGGAATCTCGCACTCGTGAGTGTTACTTCATTGGGTATGTTAGAGATGGTATTGGATACCAGCTCTATGACCCTGAGACCCAAAAGGTTTTTGTCTTCAGAGATGTGAAATTTTTGGAGGATGCTTTCCTTAAAGGTCAAGATAAAAATGAAGTAGAGGAACTCATTGATTCCCCTGAGGATTCTGAGCTTCCTAGACCAGAAACTGAAGAAGTAAATAAAGATGAAACACCCATACCTCTTCGAAGGAGTTTGAGGGTGGTTGCACCACCTGAAAGTATGAATTCCATGTGTCAAGTGAAACTGACATTGATCCTACTTCATTTGATGAAGCACTCGCGGATCAAGACATGGATAGATGGATGCTAGGAATGAAGTCAGAAATTGACTCCATGCATAAGAATGGTGTATGGACCCTAGAGGATCCACCTAAAGGGGTAAAACCCATTGGGTGTAAATGGATCTTCAAGATAAAGAGGGGACCTGATGGGAAAGTAGAGACTTTCAAAGCGCGGCTCATAGCCAAGGGCTACATACAGAGAGAAGGCATCGACTACGATGAGACATTCTCTCCTGTGGCTATGCTTAAATCCATCAGGGCATTGCTAGCTATAGCAGCATATCTTGACTACGACATTTGGCAGATGGACGTCAAGACGGCTTTCCTCAATGGATACCTCGAGGAGGATATCTACATGGAGCAGCCCCAGGGCTTCATGACAGAGGATGGTAAAGTATGCAAGCTGAAGAAATCCATCTATGGGCTCAAGCAAGTTTCTCCTGTTGGAACATCAGATTTGACGAAACCATAAAGAGTTATGATTTTGTGCAGAATCCTGATGAACCTTGTGTATACAAGAAGCTTAGTGGGAGTGCCATTGTGTTCATCGTGCTTTATGTAGATGACATCCTTATCATTGGGAATGATACATGGATGATGACCAGTGTGAAGATTTGGCTATACCATACCTTTTAGATGAAAGATCTTGGAGAAGCCTCTTATATCTTGGGTCTGAAGTTGTTCAGAAACCGAGAGAAGAGGATATTGGGATTGTCACAACATGGATACATTAAGAAAATTCTTGAACGATTTCGTATGGATAGTTCCAAGAAAGGATTCCTGCCCTTAAGACATGGTATCCACCTGTCTAAAGGAATGGCTCCTCAAACTGTTGAGGAAAAGAAAACCATGGCTGGATGCCCTTATGCATCAGTTGTAGGAAGCTTAATGTATGCTATGATGTGCACTAGGCCAGATATCTGCCATGCAGTGGGAGTGGTAAGTCGTATGGAGAACAACACTGGAATGCAGTAAAGAACATATTCAAATATCTAAGATGGATGGAAGATTACATCTTGATCTACGGTGATGGTGATCTCCAGGTCTTGGGATATGCAGATTCTGACTTCCAATCTGATATTGATGATCGAAAGTTGACATCAGGGTTTGTGTTCCTGTTGAATGGTGGTGCTGTGAGCTGGAAAAGCAAGAAGCATGACACTACAGCAGATTCAACAACAGAAGCTGAATACATTGCCGCATCGGATGCTGCAAAGGAGGAGGTGTGGTTACGCAAGTTCGTCCAGGAGCTTGGTGTAGTTTCCTCTGATACTCCCATCCCGCTACTCTGTGATAACACGGGAGCCATTGTCCAGGCGAAGGAACCCAGATGGCATCAGTAGAGAAAGCACGTAGAAAGGAAATACCACATCATTCGAGAGATTCAAAAGCATGGTGACATCATCATCACCAAGGTGGCCTCTGCCGACAACGTTGCTGATCCTCTTACCAAACCTCTGACACAGAAGGTTTTCAACCAGCATGTAATGAGTATGGGTTTAAGGATTGTTCCTGAATGGTTTTGAGGGCAAGTTGGAGATTGTTAGCAATGTGAGCCCGAGGCGAACCATTCCTACAATAAATGTTATTGTAATTAATGTTTTATCAATAAAAGTTATTGATTATGTTTCACTCCCTTTCTGATATTGAATGAATGAATGCACTATAAGGTCCCTCTGTACAATTAGGGTTATGTACCATGGCCAACTTGATAATCATTTAGCTGTTGATTCATTTATTGAATCATAGAGGCTGATGCTTGGATGAATATCTAAGGAAGTAGATAGAGGACTCATCAAGCATCATCAATGATTGACAAGTACGGATCTCCAGCCTGAGTGGGAGATGGCAATCCTATCTCATCAGACTGATATCTGATCGACCTCTTGATGCAGGTCCTCTGCATGGGAATATTGATTCGGAGGTATCAGATTGGTTAAGTCAATGAGTTGACTTAACGAGATCGAGATAACCAAAGACTACGATGAATACTATCACATCACAGGCAAACATCCTCTGACCAGAGACAGATGTATTGCTATATGTCTGAGTATGTACATTTGGCAGACCAATAGGTTGATGACCTAACCAAGGTCTATATACCGGCGAGCTGGTGTGCATGTAAAGACATATGAGTAATATGATCTCTCAAAGGGATCATATAGGTTCACTTGTGAAGCGGGAGACATGAGCTCACTCATGAGGTTTTGGGATTGACAAAATTCCATGCATGGTCATCATGCTTTAGAAGCATGATATGAATTTGAAGGTAAGATATATGCTTTATGAAAGCATATGATCTGTACCATATCCCAAGAACCAAGACTGAGAAACTTAGTGATCAAACGCTGAAGATGACAGTGTAAAAGTGATCTATATCTTCGGGATGATTATGAGTCTTCCAGTATGCAGGATGTACTGGTATTGGGATACCTGAAGGGTGATTTGATCATAAACGATTGTATAGCCATGATGCTTCCATTCCGAGGGAGTGATGAAACAGGTCTGGATTTTAGTGACTCCTCTCATTTGAGAAGTGACCTAATCTTAGTCCATATACTAGACATTGATCTGAATGAGATTCAGATGCAATAAGAAGATTAGGTTTACGGTCTTGATTTAATCAAGCATCTATGAGAGGTCCATGGGATCTGGATTTGAGATGTGATCTCAATATCTAAGTCACTATACGTGGAACAATACAATCGCCCTGTCCTTATCTCCAAGTATCTGAGGAGAAATAGCATTGTTCTTGAATGGTTCGAGAATAATTCCATATGATTTAAGCAATGAGAAATCGATAATTAAATGTGATTTAATTATCATAATGTATGAGGAATTATCCAATATAATTAAATGCGATTTAATTATTATGGATAAGAATAATGTGGATAGTAATATCCAATTATTCATGATATATTATAAATATGGTTTATAATGCATCAGAGAGAGCTAATTATAATATATATTTGTAGATTAATTATTAATATGTATTGGATACACATTGTCTAATTAATTGAAAATGTAAATTATATTTTGTTTTGGATTGTGAATGTGATTCACAATTTTCCCATGTCAAGATTGCAATATTCCCAAAATAATTGAGAATTATTTTTAGTGAATAAAAATATCGATAAATAGTTGTTGGAAATAAGTTGAGAGAAAAACGAGGAGATGTGCAATCTCATGGGAATCAACGAGATTTCCCTCCCCATATGGGAAGGAGGTGGCGGCACCAATTCCTTTATGGAATTGGTGGCCGTCCACTCCCTCTAATTGGGAAGGTGGATCTCATTTGTATTGTCACTCCTTATTTGTTTGGTTTAATTTGGTATTAATATATATTTGATTTATCAAATATGTTTAATCAAAATTAAATCACAAATTGTTGGCTTTTACCAACAACAATCTTGACCATTGGATGGACATAAATCAATCTCATCCATTGATTTTATATGTCCCATGGATTGAGATCCATGGATCCCCAAACCCTATAAATAGAGAGGCATACCATGCTCTCTCTTTACATGCTATTGTAGAACACATCTCTCTCTCTCTCTCTCTCTTTCTCCATACTCGACAGCCCTCTCTCACTCTCTTCTTGTTGGCCGTCCACCATACCTTGGCGGAGAGAATCATCGACGCCCGTGCCATCGTGCTGCAACTTCGACGCTCTGCGGTTCTCCGTCTACTTGGAGTGCTTCACTCACGAAGGAGACGTTCGATCTCGTGCGACGAGATCAGGAGCAACCGTTCTTTGATCATCTTCTTGGATTGCGAGGACACCGCGACTCATCCCCGCGCTCGCAAGCCGTTACTCCGACGATCGGACTTGAGACAGGAGGTCTCTTCTCTTAGAGACTTGATCAACCACGCTTCAAGAGGTATTTCATTATACTTGTTGTGGTTATGGATGAAACTATTTGAGAATGGTTCTCGGATCATGTGGTTTCATCGAATAATTTTTTTAAATTCCGCTGCATCGAACAACTAGTGCGACTGGTCGTTCTTCGTCGTATCTGATACGATGATCACGCTTTCGTGATGCGCTTGAGGATTTCCCAATATGCTTCAAAAGTGCCACGAAAAGTAGTGGAAAACATCTCAATGAGTGAAAAGTCAGGAGGACTGGATAGCAATGATCCGGTCTTGGAGGGCCTGCAGTGTTCGACAAATTGGATCTGGTAATCGTTGTACCGACCACTTTCATGGTTTGTGGTACCTAAATCAGGTGACAATTCATTAATCAAACAATAAATAGAAATCAATCAATGTAATGTGTGAGCTAAACTTTATTATATCTCCGCAAAATGTGGGTAAAGTACAAGTATATAGAGGTCAAACAACAGAGAGTAAATGGTGGATAACTTAATTTTTAATAATTCTTGCAAATTAAACAAAATTTATTTTGTATTTTTATAGATTTTTCCTTTTTATGTGGTGTTTTACTTATATGACTTTTGGGTTTTTAATTGTTTTATATTTTTACTTTTTGTTTCTTTTTACATTTGAACAGTTTTGTTTCATTTTAATTTTTAAATATTATGTATAATTATATATAATTGTAATTATATTCTATATAATATAAGTAATATACATAATATATTTTATATATAGAACTTTAGATTTTAAAAATACATCAATACTCTCAAAACATGGGAAATAATTTATTTTGTGGGTTTTTTTCTATATTTTTATTTTTTATAGAATTTTTGCTATTTTTATGTATATTAAAATATTAACTATAACAAAATAGTGTATAAAATAATTAGTCAATAGAGTTTTAGGTTTAACACATATAAGTCCATAATAAACCTAAAATTATTTTGATTATATCAAATGTGTTATATAGAAATTTCTCAGAAATCTAGATATTTATTTTTATTTTTCTTTAATTTTTTCTAATTTATAGGGTTTTGAATTTTAGGTTTCATATTTGTATTTTGTAGTGATTTTTTAATATGTGTAGATATTATAACAATGTATCTTATACATTTCTCTAGGAATTATTAGAGTATATTTGCAAATTTTTATTGGCTTTAATAGTTATATAGAACAAAATGTGTTTTGTGTTTTTAACAAATATGAAAATTAATTAAAATACCATGCGAAAAATATTTGTAATAAAGCATAGCAACATGCACTTAAATATATTTTTCTACAATTTAAAGAGCAAAAAAAATATTTATAATGACACATGATCACAAAAATGAAATCATTGAATTGGCAAGTGATGAATAACCATTCACCAAACTTTATTCCTACGTTTTGTATTTAGATCCATATAAAACACATGTAAAAATTTAAAACTTCTACAAATTAACATTCCTTATTCATCTATAAATAATTCATAATTATATATATTTAAATACATAATAAAATAATAAAGATAGGAAATGAAAATAAGTGAAGTATCAAAAATAGTGAATGACCCAAAACCCCAAGACCAAGTCAATATTAACTTCGTCGACAGGGAATAAAGTAGGGGAAGATAAGAGCATATAATTATACATAAATTACGGAAACCCTAATTCAATGCACTCCATAAATAACAAATATATCACTATTTTATTATTCATTTTACATACCTAAGAAAAAAATGATATGTATAATACTTGTACAAAAATACATAAAAATTACAATAATTGCACATAAAAATAATGCAAGTGCAATTATTACACACATATGAAAAAATGGTAAATCAAACTTCACAGATCAATATCTACTCCATACAAGACTAAAATTCACCAATCCGACTCCAATGTTTTCTAAATTAAATTATCAAATTAATGAAGATGGTTTCATTAAGAATGGAGTTAAGATACAAAAACCAGCTTTTCGGTGTCCCATTGTACTATGTACCTATATAATTTATTCATATTTTTTATTATTTAAATATTTACTCATTTTATATTTTTAAATATTTGTAAATATTATTTTCAATATAAAAAATATAAAGATAAAATAAAACAGTTCAAATTGCATTAAAATAAATAGTACACTAAAATATGTTGGTATATATTATACCTATAATGTACATACATAGATTTATTTAAGTATGTAAATCAAATCATAAAATGAAACAAAAATATGTAAATAGATACTTCATTATATTATAATTATATAAGTAATGTAGTTAGAACAATAAATAGTAAAATACAAAATTTGAAAAATAGGCAAAATATAGGTAAATGTAACTATGCATACACTTGTAAAAATTATCACCTAATAAATAGGGTCCTGAAAATAAATAAAAATACCCATAAAATATACATAAATTATGGAACATTTTTTCTTTTTAATATTACTTAATAAAATCATTTGTTATTTCTTTTTGAACTTTTTTGGGATTTCAATCATGTTATATAATTTTGTGCACTAATGTGGACCAATAGGTGCGCTTGGACAGTTAACATGGGGTCACCTGTTTGATCCTCCCCTCTCTCGTCTGTTAGACACGTCAGAACCACCAACCCACATTATTTGCCAAATTCTTGCACATGACCCAAAGATTCTGCAAATCCAACTGTGATTTCTTCATCAACAATCTTCGTTGTAGTCCTCTCTGTCATGCCCTACCTTCTAAACATCCGAAGATTGAGTGAATCAACATGAATCAATAGATCTTGTGAGACTTATGCTTTGTTTATAAATAAGTAAATTCTTCTGCCTTTTTTATTTTGATCCTTCTTCCTCCTTTGTAACCCATAGAGAGTAATCTAGTGTGCATCCTTAGTGAGATCAAGTGACCCTTAGCCCTATGGGCGAGGATAATGTAAAGTTTCATCTAGACCTCGTGGGAGAATCTTAGGTAAGGTTCATCTACTCCCTTGCTTCCCCAAGTTTGAGTTATTTTAATGCATTTTTTAGTAGATTTAAGTTGTAGTAGCATATCTTAGTGTTTCAATTAGCTTAATTTAACTTTCCTTAGCTTTAATCCATAGTCTAAAGTTCATCAAAGCTCTAGAGCTCCAGCCACTATTCCATCTATTGCATCTCACGTTCTGACCACCGCCTCCACCCTCATGTTATTCCCCATCATCTTCTCCGCATCTCGATCCACCTCTCCCCTCTGATCTCGTAAAGATTTGTCCAATCAGTGCTCGTCCTCTACCTATCATTAGAGATTCATTGCCCCTTCATTTCCATTGCATACTAGCTTTAATACATGGTCAAGGAGAGTCTCCTCGAGCCCCTCTTCACTTTTACATAGGAAACTAGACTTGCTAAGCCCCCCAAAGCTCATATTAAAAGAAGAACAAGCTTACCATGAATCATTGATGCTCTTGAGAAGAACAAGCTTACCAAGAAGCATTGTTGCTTCCATCGCTGGTGCTCGGACCATTTCGTTACGTCATGCTGATGTGGAGGGCTCCCAGGAATGAGTAGAACTAATCAAAATTGAAGAAGAAGGTCATAATGAGGAGAATCGTCAAATAGAAGCTAGTCTAGGCCATATACTTGGGTAGTTCTTCCTACTTAACTTCCCATCTTTGGATGATGAACTTGACCAAGATCTAATCTGGGTTGTCTAGTTGAGATGAATTGTTAGACTCCATCAACTGCCTGATCGACTTGAGTGATGCATCTGGAGCCATCTGATGGCACACACGTGAAGGGTAAATTGTGTAAAGCATCTCCCACTTTTTTGTATAACAAATAGTCTTGTAAATATAAGTAGTGGTGAAAAATAAATAGGAAAAAATGTAGAATGTCCTTGAACTTTCAGCAATTTACAAATAGTTCTTATTGCCTCATGTGGAGCGACACGATAGGCACTATTAAAATTGCACATTGTATCATAAACTTCCTAGACCTGTTATGAAATACATTTAGAATTAATTATAAATGCATATAGGTCCCTAATAGTTCAACAATTTATTTTTTGAATATTTATCTTCATAATTAGTTTTATTGCTCCAACAAGTGTAAGAAAATTTATTTGAGTGCCTTACATATTGATTTATGACATATATTTTTTTGCATGACATTCTATTTTGTTTTCCTATTTATTAAAAATACAAAAACACACATTTTTGTTCTGTCTAATTTTTCAAAACCATAAAAAATATATAAACACCACTAAAAACTCCCCTTATTTTGCCTAGATTATTGTATTATCTACCATATTTCCAAAAATCACTAAAAAATACAAAGTATAAAATCTACAAATCTTAAAAACCCTAAAAAACTTATAGGAATTATCAAACATTATTGAAAAAAATCCAAATTGTGCACTTTTTTTATCTCTTAAACCAAACACTATCTCAAGTAATTGATTTTTGGATTATTTTACTATATTTAATAAATTAAATTACATAAAAATAGAGAGTATATATAAAAAATTACCAAAAATAGAGACAAATATAAAAACAAAAACATTTTAATTCTATATTTTTAGTATATTTATGTATAAACAAAAATATAATTCCCCATATATACTATATACTCTATATATCGCTTATATATTGTATAATAGCCTTATTATTGTATAAATATATATTATATTTTAAAAATGAAAACTAATTACAATTTTATAATATTTAAAAGGAAATATTTAGAAATAAAAAATGTAAGAATTATCTAATGACTAAAACAAATAGCAATTCTTATGATTGAAAACATGCATAAAAAAGAAAAGGCTATAGAAACACTAAAATATGTAGTGTTATTTAGTAGTAATTAATAATAATAATTAACCTACCTACCCAATTTTTCTCCAAAGTTCGTTCTCTTCATACTTGTCCATAGACATATTTTATAGAGTTAAATAAAATAAATTTTATTTCACATATAAATTTATTGGATATATATATATATATATATTTGAGGGTTTATTTTTGTTGAGAAGATCAGTTTGGGTATCGCACGCCCTTAAAACGTCCGATTTAGTGATTGTCGAATTAGACTTGTTGGACATCATAATCCCTCTAAGATCGAACCTAAATTCCCTGCTCTGATATTCTTTTAATAGCCTGACCTATTTACAATATTTAGAAATTTAAAAGCTTTTCATAATAGGCCCATAATAATATGGTAATAAGTAAAAATATCCCCTCCCTCACATGGGATGACACATAGGAGATGTGTATTGGATCGGAATGTAAATACAATAAAATGCATGGTCCTCTTTGCAATTGTTATACAAAATATTATACTACTTCAAATATTTACAAGACATCATATGAAATACAATTGGCATAGGGGGGCTCTTCCAACTTACCGCCAAAACATACGTTGACGGATGATTAGAATGATAACACTCAAGACAATTGAACGCTTGTAGCACTTGATAACGCTTCGTATGTGTCTAAGACCAATATTAGATCTTGGCTCTCGATATACAATTCTGAAAGTCAGCATCCAATGGCAGCCGCTCAACTTGGGACATGTTCTTGACCAAACGATGGCAAGGATGCTTGGAAGAACACTCACAGGAACTGCTTTAAATGATCTATTCTTCATCCTCAAGATGTCCCTTACACCGTTGATGGTCTCAAAAGGGAGCTCATGCTCCTATGAAACTATTGAGGTGGATAAATGTGACCATGCCCCATCAATGGGTGTTTGGAACTCAGAGAAGGAGACCAACATTTGGTTCTTCTTCACTTGCTTTAATTGCCCCATGTAGGGTTCTTTGCGAGCGTGAACATGCACCAAAAGGTTCAGGGGATTGAGAACTATTCTCTCAACTCGAAAAGAGATGTAAGGCATAATGGATGAAGCTGGCGATGATCTCTAGTGAGACAACAATGAGGGATATTCTACCTTTTTGGTTTGTGAAAAACCAGAGATGAAAAAGTTCTCGATATATGGAAAAGGTGACGGGGAGGAAGACAGTTGTGATCTGGAGTCAAAACACTAGCTCAATAAGGTGGAATGGTGGCTGGATCTCTAGAGCTTTGGTGAACTTAAATATACCTATATAAGTTAAAACACTACGTAAATGCATTGAATAAATTATGTAAAAAAAATATGGAAGAGATATACACTAGAAAGCAATGAGAAGAGGCTTGACAAGGGTTATTTGGAGCAAAAGAGAAGCATCTCTTGTGGTGCTCCGACGAGGCTTGGATTTAGCTTCTCCCCCACCTTATCCATGTTTTAGACCCAATTAGCTCACTTATTATCACTAGGGAGGCTCTCGGGGAGGAATTAAGGGGTTATGGTGGATTAAACATAGATCAAACTTTAATATGAAGGAGAAGGTGCTTATGTATAGACATGGCGTAGGGAAAAATAGGGAAGGTGTTTGCATGAATGTGTAGGTGGGTTGCTGGGAACTAAGTGGTTAGTGAGATGAAGGGATGTCTGAGGAAGAGAAGTCATGTAGGAATCGAGGAATGAAGAAGCATGTAAATGGTGCAGAAAATGGGAGAAAGGGGGAAACTTATAAGGATCTGACAAAGGTTAGAGTAGGACTAGACAATTGATATGCGGGTCAACAATTTAGGAGTTCCGATGGGTCCACATAGGACATATCAAAATAAAACGGAAATAAAATGAAAATAAAATTAAGAATAAAATAGAAAATGAATTTACTAAATAGAACCTAAAAGATGAAACTGTTTCTTATTTTTAAACTAATTTATGGGTATTTTTTGCAACCTTATTTATTAGGTGTTAATTTTTACAAGTATATACAAGTGTATATTTACCTATATTTTAGGTTTTTTGTTTTTATTTTAGATTTTTAATTTTATTATATTACGTAAATACTTTATATTTTTATAATGTAATTAAATATATTATATTTCTATTTTTATTTTATTATTGTGATTTTGTTTACATAATTAAAGTCATATATGTATATACATTATATTTATATGACTCCTATATATTTCAATGTATTATTTATTTTACTGTATTTTTAATAGTTTTATTTTATGTTAATATTGTTAGTTTATTTCAAATTATATTCCCATATATTTCAAAGTTTAAAAAGAGTAAAAACATATAGAAAAAATATATGAATAAAATATACATGTATATGGTATAATGGGATCCCAGAAAGCCAGCTTTTTCATCTTAACTCTATTTTACTGAAACTATCTTCGTTAGATTTATAATTTAATTTATAATGAATTGGAAGTGCATTTGGTTAATTTTGGGTTCATATGAAGAAGATATTGATATATGCAGTTCGATGTACAACTTTTTCATTTATCTGTCCTAGTTGCAAAGTGTATTTTTTGTATGTGCAATTAATTTTATAATTTATTTATTTATTTTATGTAATGTAAGTTTGATGTAGAAAAATTTATTGTTTGAGGTGCATGAAATGAAGAATATAATAGAGGGAAAATGGTTATTTTAAAGAATAAAAATTTGGGCTTCTATGTACTCCATAGACCCTTATCTCCCATTACTTTATTCATTGTCGATCCAGATAATATTGACTTGGTCTCGGGGTTTAGGGTTATTATGTATCTTTTATACCTCATTAATTTTCCTTTTATTTTATTTATTAATTTATTTTGAATTTAAATATAGATAATTATATATTTATTGTATATTAGTAATGAATATCATTTTTTATAAATTAGATGTATCTACGTGTCCTTTGATTGGAATTTAAATACAAAATGGAAGAACAAAGGTAGATGAATGGCTATTTGTAACCCCCTATACTTACCTTGGATTATCCCAAGAAAACACTTGTCAGAAGAATATGTAACACAAAAGAGAAAAATAAAGAAAGTATAATGATTATAACTTTTAAACATGTCTTTACAACTCAAAGTTTAGATCTCAATTAAGAACTTGGGATTGTCTGTTTATTCAGAACCTTACTGGGAATAGGATCTAAAACTTAAAAACCCTCAAGTTGGACAAGTCTATGTTCAGGTTTCCTCAATAGCTAGGTTAGAATAAGTATCTTCATAGATAAGCCCTTACGAATATGAGTCTTACTTGTACCATGAAATTGTATGTAGCTCTTCTCATCAGAAATAACAAGGAACAATATCCCTTAACAAGACAACCCTAATTACCCAAGCTAGTTACTTTTTTTGAGGACCAGAGTGCAAGAAGAGTAGGTAGAGAAAAGAATGGATTGTGACCAGTGTAGTCACATATCCTATGAGTTTGGATAGTGTAGCCAAGTCTTTTGTTGCGGGCAACCTTGAGATTTGACATTTAATCATAATTCCTTGTTTATTTTATACAGACTCAGACTTAATCGATTTTTCTTTGAATTTTGCCTGTCTATTATTTTGGAGTTTTCGATTTTGCATTTTTTATATAAAATATCATTTAGATATGGAATTTTGCTCTCTATACAGTAGACTGTCTCTCTTTTGAAGCTTATTGCAACCCACAACATTCTTTCTTTAGACGTCCATGCCACTAGACTGGGTTGGGTGTCACTGGTGACTTATTGCGATTAAGTATGTTTCCACACATGTACTTCTCAAGCGAAAGAATCCTGCCCTCACCACCTCCTAAAAGTTTAGCTAAGTGCAGAGTATAGTATTGAAGTTAGGTCATTATCAACAAAAGTTGTGTGCGTGCTTCGAAATACTCTACTTAGGCTAATCAAGATGACATGTCAACAAAGTCTCATGGATTCAAAGAATTAAGTCTCATGACATGAAAAGTTTTACTTCCAATTCCTATAAGATTCATGTGAAATTAAGAGCATCAAGGAATAAACCAAGCTCCAATCATCATATTTTACTTAGAGATGTTCAATTGTCAAAATCATTCAGAAAAATGCTTATGAAATGTAATACAAGAAATTAAATTCGTGAAAATAATTTTCTGATTTTTAACTTTTTTATGGTATATTTCAATAGTTCTTGCAAAATTTTAGGGAAATTTGAAAACATTTTTCAAATTTTTAGGATTTCTTGAATTTTGCATTTTTTGTATGTTTTTAAAAAAGAGTTAGAGAATTAAGTATATTCACAAATAATTTAGCAAAGATTTTATACATATTGGGAATGAATTTTACAGATAATATTTATAATTTTTTATATAGGTGTTTAGGAAATTTAATATGGGTGTATACATGTTATATTTGAAGATTTTTTACATGAATATTATCTATATGGATTTCAAAATAATCTGAAAACATTTATCGAAACATTTGTCAAATATTTTTAAAACTATTTGAAAATAATTTTTACAAATAATTTTTCAAAGATATTTTAATAAATAATTCTTACAAACTTTTTACAAACATTAAACAAAGAGATTACTTTCAAATGATGTGAATATATTTTGCAAATATTTTAAAATATTTTCAAAATATTTTTCAAGTCATTTTACAACCATTTTCCAAATAATGTTAAAAAATTGTCAAAATAATTTAGAAATAAATTTTTTAAATCAGTTTATACATATTTATATGAGTGTATTATTTACAGTTTATTTATGGTATACACATACCTCATATAATAGACATATTTATGAAAAATAGAAAAGTACAAGTTATGGCTAACGTATATATACATATATACGACCCCATGTGCTTAGCTCAAACTATGTCCTTATTGTGATCAAGGCGCAATAGTTATAGACGTAACCCATATATTTAGCATAAAATAAGAATGATAAGAGCAATAAAGAATGAGAAGTCGATCATACCCATATACTTAGGATAAAATATTGCTAAGTATCATGGATTGTACATAGAGCGGAATGATTAAGGAGTTGTTTGTGCAAAGTAAGCAATGACTCGCCTTCTCCCCCCTATACTTATGGTAAAAAATATCCCAATGTCTAGACAAAATACCAACAAGTTGAAAAACATGCGAGCGAATAAATGAAGAATAACCCTAATGCACTCATTCATATTATAGTTAGCATAAAGTAGATCCTAAGTATAACACAGATGAATGGGATGAATAAAAATATGTAAGAATGAAATAAGTCCAAAAGAAATGAAAATAAGAAAATAAGAATGATTTTGGAGATTGTGTGTATGATCCTTCCAACTGAAGAGCTCATCTTTAAATATTACTTGTATTGAATCAACAATAGACACGGGTGCATCATGCTCTAAGTACGGCTTCTGCAACTGTCAGTTGACCACAAACGATTGTGCAATAGATGACAATCCTGATATGACAATACTACCATTGCCACACACATTTCATATTAAAAATTACCCTATCCACTTGCACTTCTGCTTGCCCGGAAATAATTTCAACTTTGCATAAAACGAGCACACACTTAGACCAGAAATGAATGTCTTCCTTCGGACATGCTTTTTGTGCAATCTCTAAACTTTATCCTTACAAATTAGGTTGTCGTTTGTATGCATAGTCTCTAAATTCTAAAAATTTATCCAAACCAATCATCCCACTCTTCCCGGCTCTTCACAGTCCAAGTTACAAACATTGATTGCCTATAGAGATTTGTGAATCAGTTCCATGAGCAAGTGGCATGGCTTACCATATACCAATTGATAGGGAGACTTACTTGAGAGTTACTTGTACGTAGTATGATAAGCTCATAGAACAGAGTTGAGAAATTATGACCAGTTCCCCATATCAGGATGCACAAGTTCATACAGAATCGTCTTGATCACCATATATTAACATTCAACCAAGGCATTATTTTGTGGGTAATAAGGAGATGCAACATGATGTTCAATGTCATATTCCTTAGTGAGATTTTTAACTTCTTTGTGGATAAAATGTCTTCCACCATTAAATATCAGAATCTTCAGAGTCCCAAACTGTGAAATTATATTTTCTTTGAGAAATCAACATATAGTTTGACTATTATCAACTCGAGCGGGGATTGCCTCCACATGTCGACTGAAATAATCGACGACAAGAAAGATGTATTAAAAATTGTGACTATTCTTCAATGGACCCATGAAGTCGATACTCTATTCATTAAAGACATCTAATATCTAAATGTACTTTAAAGGTATGATGTCCCTAGAACAGGTGGTACTGCCCATCTTCTGGTAGTCAGTACAACATTTCACATATTTAGTAGCATCATTAAAAAATTGGCCACAAAAGATCGGACTGAAGATCTTTTGTTGTTGTACATTTTGTTAAATGGTGTACATTCTAACATATGACAATGCTCTAGGCACTTTTGTACTCCTCCTGAGGAAAGCACCTTCTCTTGATATTAATTTGCACCCTCATGAAAAAAATACAGGACCTCCTACTACTAAAAATGGTTAAAAGACAAGAATTGGACAACATTTAATTTTAATCAATCTCGCGGAACTTCCTTGGAGATAAGATAGTTAACAATATTGGGGTACTAGGGGAGTGAGGTGTCTAACAATATCACCTCATCTAGGAAGGTCTCAATAATCAGTATAATTCTAGAAAGACGCTCTGCCATAATATTTGTGACTCTAGGCTTATAACATATTTCTAGGTCAAAATACTGGAGTAGAAGGATCCACTGAAGTAACCATGACTTAGCATATTTCTTGTTGTGTATTGGATGGTAGAATAATTAGTGTACACAATAACATTGGACCTAAGTAGGTGCGACCTCAACTTCTCCAGTGCAAATACGAGTGATGGCAGTTCTTTATCTGTAACTATGTAGTTTTTCTGGGATGGGGTGGTTTAGGGTAACATCCTATGAACATCATTTATTTGGATGGTTATGAGGGTTGGAGAATGTTGTAGTAAGGAATGCTATGCGGTATCACATTGATTAGTGATTGAATTCTAACCAAGTAATTAAGGGGGTAAACAAGGTTACCTCCAGGTAACTCGAATCACAAATGGTAAACATCCTGTCTCTGCTTCAAAATAGTGCTAATAGCATAATTAGAAGCAGGTCTTGAATGGAAGAGGCCAATCTGGAAGCTGTGGGACATGCATTATGTAATTAGATAGTTCAAATGATAAAAGGCATGGAGTATTGTGTCATTAACAATAAAATCGATCTTCTTGCCTACCAATTCAGTCAAAGGTTGGGCAATCTTGCTGAAATCTTTAATGAATCTTCTATAGAAACAGACATGTCCCAAAATAGACATGAATTTCTTCAAACTTGTAGGTGTCTCATGCTTGGTGATTACATCCACCTTGGTCAGGTTAATCACTGTGCCTCGCTTGGAGATGGCGTGGCCTAGAACAATTCCTCCTGTTACCATGTAGTGACTATTCTCCTATAATAGCACAAGATTTACTTTGCAGCATCATTGAAGTACTTGATCTAGAAATGTTAAACATGTATCAAAGATGTACTTGTAGATCGAGAAATAATCCATGAAAATATCAAGGATCCTACCCACCATGTCTACAAATACAACCAATACACATCTCTGAAATGTGGAAGGGGCGTTGCCCAACCCAAATGACATTTATCGGAAAGTGTAGGTCTTAACTGGATAGGTCAATGTCGTTTTATCTTGGTCCTCTAAAGCAATTGCAACTTGATTATATCCAGAATACCCACCCACGAAACAGAAATATTCCTTTGCTGCCATCCTTAGACTATCTAGTGGATAAATGGTAATAGGAAATGGTCCTACTTGGTGGATAAGTTTATGAATCTGTAATCCATACATGCACACCAAGAAGTTTATAGTTCTGTATGAATCTCCTCTCCTTCATCGTTCTCAAAATTATATTTTAGGATTTCTTCAGAACCATGTGTAATGTACTTACCCATTTTGAATCAGAGGTGGCATAGATGAAACATGCATGACACCACTTCGTGAATTCTTTCATCAGAAGCTCCCAGAGATAAGGATTCAGATGACACTAGAATTCATGGGACAACTTGCTGTCTTATTCCAAGTAGACATGGTGTGAGCATAAGGGCGTGTTTATCTCGTGGAGATCCATAATTTTCCAGCCTATGGCCTTGTGATTTCTTTCTAGTACCTCGAGCATAAGATATTCATGGTCCTTGGTCAACTGAGAAATGATTATGACCACGAACATGTTTGTCTCACCCGTAGGAAAAACATACTTCAATGATGATGGTAGTTGTTTCAAATTTGGTGGGGTCTAACCGATTCAATGGTGTCCTCTACAACTATGGTTTGGTGGCAGATCTATTGATTGTATACTTGTCACCATGGTTACTTCATGATATCAATACAAAATATCACAAAGATCGATAATGAATTTATCTTGTTTGGTCTAGAATGGAAGAATCTAAAAAAAACTAAGTTATGCCATCATCACACAACTCATCATCAAGGATAGGGAAAATTTTAACTTTGCACTACTAGCTTTCATCCTTCGGGAGGAGTTCTAGGGTCTCAACATCGTCCAAAAATAACACATTGTCTTTGAATTCTGTTAGAAAATCACAGTCATCCGTTTCATTCTGTTTAGGCTCACTCTCAATTGGATACAAACTCTATTGGTTTGGTACATGGATCAACTCAAACAGATTCTTATCACTCCTGGCGTGAAAGGTGATATCCCTGCTCACTTAATCCGCTATGATACATGATGAGTACAACCTTGGAGCGAGTACGCTACAACAATGGATTCGATTGCCGTCGATGAATCTCCATTTCATAACCTTAATTCTTCCATTTTGGCATTAAATCCCTACTCAAATGCGCATAAATATGTCGTTAATTTATGCAAAAACATTGAACATGAAATTTTTACATAAAATACAAAAATTATTTCACTCAAAAATAAATATAATTGGAGTGTGGAGCAGAGGAGTAGAGATGTCCATCTCTAGAACAATGAAATCCATGGGGAATTACATCTGTTAGACTGGAATGATTACATCATATAACATGCTTGCCAATCGATTCACTGGTCGATCAATGAACCACAAAATCATCCTTGTCGACTTGAGCAGTCCTAACCCAAATTTTATGAGTAGATACGAAGGCAACAAATTGTTAGATGACCCACTATCAACTAGGGTGCGCTCAAATGCTTGGTTAAAAATTTTGCATATGATGAAAGGCTCCTCTTTGTACTTCTTTTTACTCAGGAGGTTACTGATGATGTTCATAGTAGACAGGGTGAGAATATGCATTTTAGCTCTCATGCATCAGATTTTGCATGATTGATGCTTTGTTGTACATGCCTCCATTAATCCTTTATTCATGATTGATGATTTGTTGTACATGCATCCATTAATCCTTTCTTCACATTTGGCATGTAGTCCTTGTCTCTGATCAAAGGCATTTCAAGCATAATATTTTGTAATATTTCTACAATGTCACTATCAAACAAAGCAATTTTTATGCTTCTAATTTTTTAGCATTTTTCATAGTATCAGGAAATGGAATATTTACAAAATAAAAATAATTATTCTTATTTACACTTAAATCATCTTAAACATTTGGATGACTAGAAGGAACATAACCATTCAAAATAGAAGGGAAGCTGAAATCCAAAAATTTGGCTTCATCATCTCACACGGGATTAGTTGCTAGTGTTGGCATCTTTTTGGATGCATTGGCTTGGCCTTGGATTCTATTGGTGGTGTTTGATTTTTGTTTTTCTTCATTTCTATATTTTCTTCCTCTAGTTTTGTCCTTATTTTTTCTCCTCCTATGGGGCTTGATGTGGGTACTCTTGATGAAGACTCGCCCCAAAAAGCTTTATTCGTTTCATGTGTGGTGGTAGAAGGCTACAACATCCTACCGCCCCTTAAAGTAACAACATTAGATAACATGAATGGTTCATCATACCTGATTCAAGATCTGATTGGACACTACGTGCATACTTCTTGCGAAAGAAATTATTAGGGTTAGCTTCGATCTGTGTTGGAATGATGGTCTTGGTAGAGATCATCACATTTTTCTTATGATTCATTTCATCTAAATTATTCACCAATTGTGCTAGACAGCCAAGGGATGGATTCATTGTGGTGACCTTTGAGGATTCAACATGTTGAACACACTGATTCTAGTAATGTGGTAGAGGTTGTGGTGATAGCTTTGTAGTGGATGAGGGTACTATTGTTGATATAGAGCAATCGGATGATGTTGGTGGTATAAAAGTTTGCCAATAGGCAGATTGCTCGTAGTTCAATCTCCAATTGTTTCTATTCTTCGGAGACCGATAATGTAACTATTGATGATGGTATGGTCTGTCACCTTGATGTTGGTGGAACTAGCATACAACCAATGATTGACCTTGTGGTTGTCTGCTAGGATAGGTCAATTACTGACCATTGATCCAAACATTGTTCACCACTTGGACTTGTGGAGTAGGAGGAAAGAACGACTCAACTAATGACTACAATTCGGGATGGTAGACTACCATTTGTGTTTGTTACTGCTATGGCGGTGCCTGGTCAGGTGCATGCACGTAGTACACGTGTTGGACCGACTAGGGTTTCCCTAGACTCTACAACAACTGGAATTCCTTGGACCGACTAGGGTTCAACTACAAGAGGAAATAGATCTCAATCAGATTGAAAAATAAGTACCAGATGAATGGAATTGTTCAAGATTAAGGTCATTCCTAAAATGAATGGCAGTGGGAGAATAGTATGGAGATAGGTCAGTCTCCATCCAGAAGGGAGCGAGTTTGGGGCAAGAGTGATGTCGGATTATTTAAGGAAGAGGAAGCATGGAGATTCAGGAGTAGTTTGCAAAGTCCAAACATGTCTCTTCTTTAGATTCATCGTGAAATATGGGAGATGTCAACATCGAGGAATTGATGTGGGTGTTCGCAGAGTTCAGACTCATATCAAATGAGACATGTTGAAATATAAAAGGGAGTGAGTAATGAATACAGAGCACGGTGAGTCACAAGGAAATAGAAGAGGACGAGAAAAATGAGAGAATGCTCAAAGTAAAAGGGGAATGACACTAGAAGTAAAAAGAAAAGGTGCAAGTACATGGGAATGTGATTTTTGACATTGATCTAGATCCAGACAAACAGAGAGCAATTGGATTTACCAACACAACCCAAGTGAAGCAGTCAGAGTTCGACTGTTAGCTTTGTAGTTTGTACCGGTTGTTTTTAGGCAATCTTATAGCAAGTCCTTATTGGCTAGCCATATAGGAGAGTGAGTACTACTATACAAGTATCATGTACTTCTCACTTTGTTTTTAACCTATAACATGCACTTTTTTTAAGAATCTTTGTATTTGGGTATGGATCCATGACCCAACCAAAGAATAAAGGGTGGCACTTATAGGTGGAATCATTACTTCCCCCTTGCAGGGTACTTCGTCGTGATTCGATGAGATAGTGACCTGCCATTGTAGTTCCTCTATGTGTAGTACTTCAGACCAAGCCCACGAGTAGACTCCACCTACTCGCCCATGCACCAATAGAAATGAGAATACTTCGTTAATACAGTCACCAACAAGGAAATATCCAAGTTGAGATTGTTTCTCTCTTTCCTAAGGTCATGCCTCACTCTATTTTGAATTTACCTGAAAATAATGTGAGATCTATAAAATCAATATAATGAAGTCCATTATTAATTTTAATTAGGATCAAGGTTTATTTAGTAGTTTTGTTGTTTTAATTTTTAGGTTTTCTCTTTTTTGATTATTTTTTCAAAAATAATCACCTAACAAGATTTCCAATTTCCTTTTTATCTTGAGTGGTCAAAATCAGAGGGAGATGTCGGGAAAGCAATGCAAGGCAAAATTGATGACGTATGCTAACTCAGAAGTACTTACCTTGCTTCCCACCTCTCTAAATGTGGGATTCTAGATAGGAATTGAAAATCTACATTATATGTATGCACGATGAAATCACCCTAAGATAGGGATTGATATCTTTGTGAAGCATATATTTGATTTAATCTAAGTCCAAACATATCAGAGACTATAGGTACATGAGATAATTAGGAATTTGAACCTAAATTACTCATTTAAGCAATCCTAATGTCTAAGAACTCATTCACGAAAGATGTAAAACGAAAAAAGGTGTAAATTACAAATGATAAAAAAAATAAAATAAGGAGAATTAGGGATAAAAAAGTGATAAAATGTGATGAAAACATGAGAAACCATTCAAGCCCTTGAGTGAACAAACACTTGGTAAAATAGGCCTGTTTAAAGTCCAAGTGTCATGACAGTCTTCACCAGAATTATTACAAACATAATGTCTCTCCCTCACCTAAATAAAAATGAACCTATACTAATGTTGTTCTTCTTCTTTAATCTTCTCATTGGTCTTCTTTAAAGCTCTCTCTTGTTGGCCTCCTAATAATAGACTAGCATCCGCTTCATGAGGTTGCTCAGGTTCTCCTAAGAAGTCCTCCTCGATCCGTAGGCCCTCGCTACAAAATCGATAAAAGAGGATGATTAGAACATATAAATAATTATTGATAGAGATAAAAAATGAAAATAAAAAGACACAACTATATACAAACTATCCTATGTGTTGCTCCCAAGGAATGGTGCTTATTGAAAAGTCATGAGCACGAGATACCAAGGGTCTGGTCTTTTATGGCATGTGGTGTTCGACAAATCAGATTCGATAGTCATTGTATCGACCACTTTTACAGTGCACGGTACACGAACAAGGAGACAATTCAATTATCAACTGAAAAATAAATAATCAATCAATGTAAAGTGCGAGCTAAAATTTATTATAAATGTATAAAATGCGCGTATAGGAAAAGTATGTAGAGGTTAAACCACATAGAGCAAATGGTGGATAATATAGTTATTAAAAATTATTGCAAATTAATAATAATAATAAATTTTTAGCGTTTTCCTTTTTATGTGGATTTTTACTTATATGTTTTTTATGGTTTTAAATTATTTTTATTTTTATATTTAAATTTTTAATTTTTTCTTTCTTTTTAATCTTCTGAAATTTTAGTTTTTATTCATTTTTAAAATTATATATATATAACAATGATATTATATTTGATATAAATAATATGTTGAAATATAGTATATAGAATATTTTAGATTTTTAAATACACGTAAATATAGTCAGAATGCATGAAATAAATTATTTTTACGATTTTTATATTTTCCCATGTTTTTATATTTTTTTGAAGTTTTTCTATTTTAAGTAGTTTTAAAGTATTAAACACAAAAAATAATTTATAAAATAATTAGCCGAGATAGTTTTAGGTTTAATAAATATAAGTAAGTACTAAATTAAATATAGTATAGAGAAAATTTCAAAATAGAAAATTATAGTTTTTTTGATTTTGCCTTAGTATTTTTCTAATTTTTATACTTTTTTAGGATTATGTAATTTAGCTTTTATATTTTTTTTAGTGATATTTAGAAATGCGGTAGATACTATTATAACATAGCTAATACATTTTTTGAGAATTTTGTGAGGAATTTTGTTAATTTTTATGGGTTTCAATAATAAGAAATAATGAAAATATACTTTTTTGTATTTTTAGTAAATAGGAAAACTAATTAAAATACCTTGCAAAAAATATAGGTCATCAAGCAATGCTAAATGCATTTAATTTTTTTACTACAAACTTTAGAAGCAATAAAGTATTTATAATGACAAATATTCAATAAAATAAAATCACTGAACATGTAGCGACCTATATGAAATATTATGAAATTTTAAAATATCTTCATATCATGAACAAAATAGGAGGTAGCAAGAGCAAATATTCCTAAGCTTACATGGGATGACATGTGAGGTGACGTGGATTGGACCAAAATGTAAATATAATAAAGTCCATGACCCTATTTGTATTTTTACATTAAATATTATAATAATTTAAATATTTACATTATTTTATAAATAATACAAGTGGTAGAGGGTGGATCTTGTAGTATATCTCTAAAACGTAAATTGACGTATTATTTTCCAATTCTTCTATTCATTCATCTGTCTCTCTTCTTTTTTATTTAATAGAGCACTCTTCACTCCGTGGTCACTACAACTGACATCATTATTTATTTACCGCAAAGGAGAGTGTTCTCATCAAGATGGCGTCATAACCGGCGATGTACTTCTTATATTTGGATTTCGATATATTTTGATTTTTCTTTCTTCTTATTTTTTTCGATTTCTTCTTTCTTGATTGATCATTTTTCTTCTCTTGTTTTTTGATTTTCTCAATTTTTTATGTTTTGATTTTATTTTAGATTTTCGATTTCTCTCGATTTTTTGATGATTTTTTTATTTTACTTTATTGTCTTTGTGTACTGATGAGTTGTGCAAGGCTTGCTTGACGAGTCGGCTTCTTTGGAATACTAATAAGTTGAGAATATAGAGATTGGATCTTAATCTACAAGCCGGTTGTAGAGGAGCAACATGAGTCAGTGGATTTGTGTACATTATATTTTTTTGTTTTCTTAGAGAGTTAAGGGATTTTGCCAGTTTTTCGAATTTGGTTAGAGAGGAAGGGGCACTTGCCCAATTTTCATTTTGTAGAAGGGCTCCATTAGGGAAATCCCAACTTGTACCCTGGACTTTTGATAATTCTTCTCAAGATCTGTTTCACCAAGTACGAATGCACTTGGGAGACCTCACCATGGTTTTTGGTTTTTTTTTCAATTTTCTTTGTTTCTTATGATTTAGTGGAGCCTTTCAGTGCATTTTGAATTATTTAGATGATTAAAAAAGAACTTACTGCCATAATCCACACTTAGGAATAAAAGTCAGATGATTTCTTGAAAATCAACTCATTCTTACGATAGAGCTATCTGTCTAGGGTATGGTACTTTTGCTTGCAATATAATTAGGTTTTTCATTTTGCGCAGATCACTTGCTTGCAGAGTGCTAGATCTAGGTATGATTTCTATCTCTACATTCATCACGATTTCTACTCATCTTCTGTGATTCTCCCCCACGCGACACATTTTTCATTGATATAGAAAATCAAATTGTTGATGGATTTGTTTAAAATAATTAAAAAAGTATAATCCATAAAAATAAAAAATCATTTTATTTTGATACTAAGTAAAAATTTAAAATATTGGACTTAATTTCTTTGGGTGAGAAATCCCCTCATTATTGAAGGTAGTTACCTTAAAACAGAGTGGGTGAGGATGTAGCTTTATGCATTAGAGCCCTGGACTTGTGGCCTAGGTACCCATATATCACTTTTCGATACACGATCTAAAATGCAAGCACTAGTTTCTGAGCATAGAAAGTCATTTTAGTGTACTCCGCTTAACTATTCCCTTTGGGACTAAAATAAACTGACAACCATGACAAATGGTTCCACTATTTAGGAGGTGTGAAGACGTTGGTTGGGCAACAGGGCAACACTACATATGAGTCTGTTCAATTTTACTGCTTGAATCACCTAACTAAAACTGAAATAATAAACGAGCGAGAGGATTCATTTGTAAGAACTGGTTAGTGACTTGGAGTAGTAGATCAATATCTAAAGGTTGTTTTGAATTGCAGCACACTTATATCTCCAGATCCGTCATTTGGCCATCACCGGACTTCCAACACCACATGAGATCGATGGAGGAGAATTGCAGGAACATCTTCAAATCATTACGTGGTGCTGGCAATCCAGATTTGTCGATCAGTGGTTGATTGAATTTCTTGAACTCTCCTTGAAAGATATGGGAAAATACTTAAGCGCATCACAGAAGCATGAGGATTGCATCATATGTGATAGGAAGAGACTAGTCGCATAAGTTGCTTCAGCCAGCATGATTTAAAAATTAAAAAAATATGAAACCACGTGATCCAAGAATACTTATCAGATTGTTTCATGAAAGTATTGAGGTTATCTCTTGAAGTATGGTTGCGATCAAGTCTCTAAAGGAAGAGACCTCCCATCTCAAGTCCGATCTGACAGAAGAGACGCTTGCGAGCGCGTTGATGAAACATGTACTACTCACAGTCCATGTTGACAATGCAAGTGGTGAATCTACTCATATCATCTCATGAGGTCTACTATCTTCTTCACTAGCATGATGTGTCGAAGAAGACAGATATCCACGAGTAGTCGAAGAGATGACACAACGACATGGCGACGACGACAACGACTCTCTCAAGGGCACCAAGGTGGACGGCCACAATGAGAAACATATAGAGAATTGGCATGTAGAGCGAGAGAGAGGGAGAGAGAGCATATTATAATTTTGTAAAGAAGATCTAGGGTTTCCTCTCATATAATATTTTAGGAGTCCATGGATCTTAATCCATGGACAACACAAATGCAATGTTTTAGATTGATTTGTGTTTCTTTCAATGGCCATGATTATGTCATAAAACACGATAACAATTAATTAAATTAAATTAAACATATATATGGAATATTAATGTGTATAAATAATTTCAAATTAAATCAATCATCCATGGAGATAATAGGAAGGAGGCCAGCTTGCTTCCTTAAAGAGGGGGGACAACCACCAATTCCAAATAGGACTTGGTGGTTGTCCACCATCTCCACATGGAAGGTGGTTATCACCTCTTTATTCCATGAGTTTACATTATCCATTAAGATTTCTCAAAGATTTAAAAGAACATCTGTTGTAAATAATTCCACAAAATTAGTTCATAATTGTTTTGTCAAATATAAACCATGCCATTGAAAAATTGTGAATCACATTCACAACCCAAGATAAAATGTAAATTACATTTTCAATTAATTGTCTTGTATGAATCCAATTCACATCAACATTTAAATTGTAAATGTTATTTAGAAACACATCTCTCTAGGATATTATAAATCACATTTATTATATATATGTGATAATTATGGATAGTGTTATATGTATTATTCATATCCATGATACATAAATCACATTTAATAATTTTGGAGCTCTATTCTCTTCTGTCCAATTAATATGCATCATATTCACATTATTCACATCTTTGATAATTAAATCACATTTAATTATCTTAGATAAATCTCCCTATATGTACAGATAATATCAATCAAATTCATATTATCCATGATCATCAAATCACATTTAATTATCCATTTCTCAATGCTCGGATATATTATCAGCAATGAAATTATCCT
Source organism: Ottelia alismoides (assembly GCA_037367405.1). Lineage (NCBI taxonomy): Eukaryota > Viridiplantae > Streptophyta > Magnoliopsida > Alismatales > Hydrocharitaceae > Ottelia > Ottelia alismoides. Next base: position 227,203 of record JAZKJV010006109.1, read on the forward strand.
TGAAATCTTTGAAGGATAATACTCTTTCTCTGTGGATATTTGGAGATATGGACATGGTGATTGTATGTTCCACGTATAAGACGTGGATATTGAGATCATATATCAAATTTAGATATTGTGGACTTCCCATAGATGCTTGGTTAAATCAAAACTGTAAATCTAATCCTTTCATTGCATTTGAATCACATTCAGATCACTGTCCAACATCTGGACCAAGATCAGATTACCTATCTATTCAGAAGAGTCACTAAAATCCCAACTTGTTTTATCACTCCCTAGGAATGGATGTTTCATCATTATACAATTGTTTATGATCACATTATCCTCAGATATTCCTAACACCTACACATGCTGCATACTAGAAGACCTATAATAAATCTGAAGTTTTAGATCTTATTTAGACTTCGTCTTCATAGTTTTATCATAAAATTACTCATTTGATCATCGAGAGTCTGTATCGATCATATACTTTCCAAAAGATTATATCATAAAAGGTATTGATCATATACTTTACAAAAGCATATACCAAACATATAAATTCAGTCAAGCATCTAAAGCGACATGACAATGTATGGAATTTGATTGCCAATATCTCATGAGTGATCTCATGTCTTCCGGTTCACTAAATGAACTTGTATGATCCATTTGAGACATCATATTACTCGTATGCCCTTGTATGCACATTAGCAAAGCAGTGTATAGACCTTGATTAGGCCATCAACCGATCAGTCTACCAAATATACATATTCATATATATAGTAACACATCTATCTCTGGTTAGAGGATGCGTGCCTATATCATGATAGCATACAACATAAGTCTTTGGTTATATCCATCTTTTTAAGTAAACTCTTTGACCTATCTAATCGGATACCTTCGAATATCTATTCCTATGTAGAGGACCTACATCATGAGTTCAGTTAGATATCAACCAAAAGAGAAAGGATTGACTCTGGTTGGAAATCACATCTTAAAAATCATTTCATGGTGCTTGATGAGTCATCAATATAACTCTTTAGATATACATGCAAGCACCAGCCTTTAAAATTCAACAATTAGATCAACAATTGTGTGATCATTAAGATTGACATGGTACATAACCCTAGTTGTACTAAGGGACCTACTACGCAAATGAGTTGCTCTTCATTTCGAAGTAGGGAATGTTATTTGCAATAAGATTTATTGCATAATAGCTCACCGTGACAATCATTGGCTATTTTGAAAAAATAGATAGGTAAGATGATCAGTCACTCTGTTCTTGAGAGACTTTGCCAAGTCCTTTTATGGTACTTGCATAAATCATAGCAACAGTGCTTCCATCCAATGTGAATGTTGCATCTTATGCAACTAATACTCAATTTTAAGGCAGTTTTAGTATCTATGACACTGCAACTCAATAATTATTATAACCAACATGCAATTTCTATTATCCTCATTAGAATACCCTTGTTACTAATGATCTTTATCTCCTAAAACTAAGACCCAATCTTCAGTCTTAAAAGGCATTTGTTCTTAAGATCTTTCACATCACTATCTATAAAATCTTAAGTTCTTGATGATAAGACTTGAGATCACTATCTCAAAAAACTTTTCATCTGTTGAAGGTGTTTATATTACTACAATCAAGTGTTTTATCCCCATATTAGGATCAATATCATTTTACTACTCCCACTACATGGTTGATATCTTGCTTTTGTACACATCTAGCATACACTGAGCTTTCCAAAGACGATGCATTAGGGCATATAGCTTTTGCATTCACATCCTCAAATCATTGAGGTGCCATCCCTTTAAATAGGTCAGTACCCTTTCTTAAGGTAAAGAAGCCTTCCTTTGGTGTTTTCCCAAAATATGGAATATTTCCAAGGTGTACCACTAATGTGACAATCCCAAAACCATGTTCTCTTTGCTTTTGAACATCTTTAGAACTAAGATCTAAGAGGTATCCTTGCGACCATATCTCAAGGTATGGAATATCCATACCATAAAACACTTCTTATCATCTTTATAACATTCCAAATGATTAGGATTTTATCTACATTTATCACGATGAACACAATGTCACTCCTACTTAGCTTCAAATGGTTCATCAAGATTCTATCTGAAATCATAACATTTAAAATTTCATCGAAAGTCCATAGATGGAGTTATGTAACATGCACACCTTGATTTCCTCAACTATGAAGCCATGTGGCTACTTCATGTGAATATCCCTAAAGAGATATTCATAGAGGAATGCAATATTGCCTTACATCTTGAAGATGTCATAGTCAAGTTGTCTAGATATAGTTAACAATAATATGATGGGTTTAAGCATGGTCACTGGAGAGAAAGTTTGATCGCAGACAATGTCTTCTCTTCAGTGTATTGCTTATGGTTACAAGTCGTGCTTTAAAGATCTATACCTTATCATTAGGTTCCCACTTTAAGATCCATTTACACCTATCAAGTCTTACCCTTGTAGGTGGATCCTCGAGGGTTCATATACAACACTTGTATATGAAGTTTATTTTATATATTATTGCTAGCATCCATCTCTCTATGTCATGATCCTTGTAAGCTTCATCATATGAAGTCATATCATTTTCAAACATAATTGACACATGGAATCCATCCTCAAAACCGTTCTAAGAGGTATGAGTGTTTCATCTTTAATTATCCTTGTAGTTTCTAATTTCAGCAGCCTTGTTGTCTTCTCAAGATTATGTGAGTTCCTTCACTTCATTTTCATCTTTATTCTCAAGAAAGTCATCCTCTAAGAATTACCTCATTAGAGATAAGATCTTTTAAGAATCTCGAGGTCATAAAGTAGGTATCCAATACCATCCTTTATATTCCTAATGAAGTATCACCTTCTGATGCTAGATTCCAGCTTACTTGCATAGACTCTTATTAATAATATATATATATATATATATTCGTTACTACATATATAACAGGAACCTAAGGGCTCATTATGATGACATTCGTCAATCATCAAATCATGTCACACATAATCCAATTGTATCTCCCTACAACTTTATTGAGTTTAAGTGCATTATGTGGATTGAGTTAGGAATGATTTTCCTTTCTCTAAAAGGTATTCCGTGAATTCATCTAATAGGTATTGACTACCAAAGTTAGATCAAATTCATGTTGTCTTCCTTCATTCCCCGGTTCGAAACAAAACTTTTGAAATATTTGAACATTTCTTAAGTTTCGAATAAGAAGGAAAGAAATCTCATATCTCAATAATCATCAAATGATATCACGTATTACTAATGTTTATTACGATACACATGATCCGCATACGTTAATATCTTGAATACCTTGTCATCTAAAACCATTCCCAGAGAAGGGTGCATTGGATATTTTCTAATTTGAATACACTATTCACAAGCATGTATGATTTGAAATTTCAGGCACTCTAAAGTTTCATTACTTGCTTGTCGATTGATCTCATCAAATGATTTATGTTCAATGCTTTATGACGTACGATTTTCAAATGATCTTCAGCCTTCTTTTGATTTTTCAAGATTTAATTTTCTATATTCAGAAATATTAATGGATTATTCATTAATATTATAATTTATTAGTTTCCACTACATGTTACATTACTGTATGAAATATATCAATCATAACTCTCTATGATAGGTATATTCTAGAATACATGTTCTTTTCCAACATTTAGAAATAAACAATGAATGTATTCTAATATCTAGGTCATAGAGACATTCTCTAATACTAAAGGCTCTCCCATTGAAAATAGGAAGTCCATCTATCCAATAGAGATTGTTGCCACAATTGCATCAACATCCATGTGGATGACTATTGAACCTTTTAAAAACTAGTATTTTAAAACATAAGAAACCAATTGCAAGTGTTATTAGAAAAATGGGATACAATTATCATACTTTGATCTTATCAAATAAGCATGTCAATTTCAATAATGATATGTAGATATATAATAGTCTGATGCACTATCTTAGTCTTTCTCTAAGGATCTTAGAAAGTCCATATAGTCATACTATCAATACATTGGCTTATTGCAATATTGGAATTCATCCAACTCTTTGGACGTCATATGTGTGGAAACCATAGAAGTACAATCAACTCTTTGACTTTCCATCTAACTTGGATCCGACCCATGCTTCAAATGTGATCGCTTATCTATAAACAATCATTGCTTAAGACAAAGGAACTCTTGTGGTGAATTCAAAAGGTTTCAATATAAGAGTATTTCAACATTTATACATCCTCATTTCAATTCATACAATATTAATAATACGAATATTCATGAATGACTAGAGTGTAGAAAATATAATGATGATACTCATTGTATCTACATCCACCTAAACTCTAAAAGACTTTGGTTCAGGTAGGAACTCAAACATTATGAGTACATCATTTCTTATCGAGCCACCATTCTGCATAATGTAGTGAACCATGTCATTCATGATTAAATGCTGAGATCACATATTTATTCCAAAACATCCTCTTAGATTTTACAAGGATTATTTCACAATTACAATCATCACTGACATGATACAACCAAAGCACATTCGATGAGAGATCATGACTATGGAGTCACACAAATCCTAGGTTGTTTTCCTATTGTCTATTTAATTGTCATTCCTCATTAATATGAGGAAACTTACATATTGCAACCACATACAGTATGTGTCCAACAAAAAGTGCACTATCTTGATAATGAATCCAATTCATGAGAATTTTATGACTATTATTGTGCATTGTATTCGAGTGGGTATATTGACGATTATATGGAATAAGATATTTGCATAGATACTTATTTTTACTTTGATTTAGGAATTATTATATCAAAGTTGTCTTACCATGTTAACATTGAAAGTTCATTGCCTTATACATTTTCAATGTAAGAGACAAACTAACCATTACATCTCAAGCATGATTTGGGATCTCCTTTCTTATCTTTGTTACATCCCAATAATATCAGAAACTATAACTCGGATCAAAAGAAGTGGGAACTCATTCCACCTTGCAAGTCCAAATTGAATTTTTCAATTCTGTCTTTAATACACGGGCCCACCGCCGCTGAGGCATGATCGATCACTAATTGAACCAACCATCAACAAGAATAGCACTCGCTATGCGCAATCCAATATTGATCCAATAATACGAGGAATTGATATTGGGATCACTACGTATATGGCCCTACACTTTCGAGAAAGCAAAGAGCCTAATCCGGATGCCCTTGTATGCAGGAGATGTCACTTAGGATAGGTGTCTCCTACAAACAATCCCTGGCAACGGAACCCTTCACCTTTATAGGAGACCATGGATGCCACTTATGTTATCCTCCATATCATGTTCAAATTCTAATTAATATTATGAATAGTATTCATAAAATTAGTTCTTCCAAGGGAATTACAACTCTATTCATAATTGAGTATATATTTGGATTTAATTAGTTTAAACATATTAAATCATTTATTAGTCCAATTAATCAACCAACAAATATTTTTTTATTATTACTTAAAGGATGGTATAATCTCAAAATACATATTATTCGAATTTTAATAATTATAAAAATACATCACGATCACTTCAAGCACTGTCCTTTCCATACCTGTTGTCATGGCCAATACCAACAGGACTGGGACAGACCACTCATTGAGCAACCTACTACCCTAACAATCCTTGACTAGATACCATATCAATCTCAGGTTTGGACAATCTGATTTTTTGAGATGATAATCAGTCTTTCAAATTAAGTTATACCATATATAATATTCATAAAAACCTTTTTTGATAATATTATAAAGAAATTTACTATACAAATTCCCATTTCTAGTCAAGTAACAATGTTTGTTGGGATTGATGTAATCAATTGTGATGTAGATCCTAACTAAAAAATATTGTTTAAGGTAATGTCATTTAAGGAAATAATCATTTAAATATTTCACAAAATATTTACCTACAAATATTTTAGTAAATTAACAAGTAATTTCCACTAATTGATTAAATGATAATCACTAGGTTCTTGATTAGGAAAGAAATTTTCAGTAGTGACCCCTACTTACTAAAATTAGCATTCTCAATCAATTTAATCCAAATTACACAAAACTAGTTTTCAAAGTTTACTAATTTAATTTAAAATATAATCCAAGTCATTTTCACGCATTTATAGGTGATTTAAAACCATAATTAACTCTTTTTTTACATCAAGATTCGCTATACCCGATCTAGTGGAAACATGTTCACCAAAATGATCATAGTTGGAGCAAACAGATTCCAAATTACATAAAATCAAGTCCCATAGTTTCCTTATTTAATAGGAAACATAATACAAGGATAAACTAACTTTTAAGGAACTTAACAGGGTGAAAACATCTCACAATATAAGGATGTGTGAAAAAACATGATAAAAATTCACAAACGCTAAGGTGATCAAGTCATCCTAGGTTTATGGATTGTATTTGAAACCTCCAACCTAGCTCTGATACTGCTTGAAGAATATAGAAAAAATCCTTAAGAGCGTCACTGAAGGCATGAGGATCGCATCATATGCGATCGGAAGTGACTAGTCACATTAGTTGCTCTAGGCAGCGGAATTCAAAAATTTCAAATGATGAAACAACATGATCCAAGAACACTTCTTAGATTGCTTCCTATAAATAGCTATTAGGTATTAAGGTTAACTCTTGAAGGTGTTGTTGCAATCAAGTCTCTAAAGAAAGAGAACTCATGCCTGAAGTTTGATTTAATGGAGGAGACGCTTGCTGCCGCATTGATGAAACACATGCTCCTCACAATCCATGTCGACAATCCAAGCAAAAAATCTCTTGATCTAATATCATGAGATCCGACATATTCATCACGAGCGTGATGCACCTATGAAGAAGGAGATCCATTAGTAGTTGAAGCGGTGGCACAACGATGTGGAGACGACAATGACTCACTCTAGGGCACCAAGGTGGACAATCACAATGAGTGAGATAGACAGACTTGGCATGTGGAGAGAGGGAGAGAGCATATTATACTTGTGTACAGAAGAGCTAGGGTTACCTCTTCTTATATGATATATTCAAAGTCCATGGACAACACAAATCCAAGTGTTTAGATTGATTTCTGATGTCCATGATTATATGATATTTTCAATGGCCATGATTATGTTGTAAAAACACAATAACAATTTAATTCAATAATTAAATATATATTGAATAATAATCAATATAAATTAATTTCAAATTAAGTCGACCATCCATGGATATTATAGGAAGGAGCATATCCTCCTTCCATAAAGTGGGGGGACGACCACCACATCCAAATAGGATTTGGTACTCGTCCATCATCACCATATCGAAGGTGGCTACACCTCGTTATTCCATGATATTACATACCGTAGATTTCTCTAAAAATTTACAACAACATTTTTTGTAATTAATTCCACGAAATTAATTCATAATTATTTTATGAAATATCAATCATTCCATTGTAAAATAGCTAATCACATTCACAACCCAAAATAAAATGTTAACTAAATTTTTAATTAATTGCAATGCGAATCCAATTCAAATCAATATTGAAATTGTAAATGTTATTTACACACTGCTCTCTCTTATATATTATAAATCACATTTATAATATATATGATTAGTATGAATAGTGTTATATGTATTATTTAAATCCATGATAATTAAATCACATTTAATCATATTGGATATCTACTCTTTTGTACCAAAATAATATGAATCACATTCTAATTGTTCACATCTTTGATAATTAAATTGTATTTAATTATTTCATATAACTCTCCTTATATGTCAAAATAATATGAATCATTTTCATATTATCCATGATAACTAAATCACATTTAATTATCCATTTCTCAATGGTTGGATTTGTTATCAATAATGAATCTATCCATGGACTCTTTCAAGGATTGTGTGTTTTCTCTGCGGATACATGGAGATAATAACATAGCGATTATATATTCCAAGTATAGTGATTGGATATTGAGATCATATATCGAATTCAACTCTTGTTGATCTCCCATAGATGTTTGGTTAAATCAAAATCTAATCTAATATTTTCATTGCATATGAATCACATTCAGATCATTGTCCAACATTTGGATTGAGATCAGATTACTTTTCTATGGAAAGGAGTCACTAAAATACACACTAATTTCATCATTCCCTATGAATGAAAGCGTCATGGATATACAATCACTTTATGATAGAATCACCCTCGTGAATTCATTAAACCTATACATATTGTATGGTGGTAGACCTAGAATAAACCCAAATTTTTCAGATCTTATTTATATTATGTCCTTCAGGGTCTTATCATTAAGTTTCTCATTTAATCATTGGGAGTCGGTATATATCATAAAACATATATCATATGAGGGTACTGATTGTATACTTTCCAAAATATGTATCAAACCTACAAATTCAGTCGAGCTTCTGAAGCGAGATGACTATGTACGGAGTTTGATTCCCATCTCATGAGTGAGGTCATATCTTCCAGTTCAGTAAATGAACTTGTTTGATCCTTTTGAGAGATCTTTTTACTCATACACCCTTGTATGCACACTAACGTGTCAGTTTATAGAGCTTGATTAGGCCATCGACCTATCAGTCAGTCAAATGTACATATTCAGACATATAGGAACACATATGTCTTCGATCAGAGGATGTGTCCCTTTATCATGAAACCATATGACATAGGTCTTTGGTTTTCTCGATCTAGTTAAGTCAAATCTTTGATCAAACTAATCTAACACCTTTGAATCTCTATTCCTATGCAGAGGAGATGCATCAAGAGGTCACTCAAATATCGACCAAAAGAGAAAGGGTTTCCATCTCTTACTCATGATTCTAGATCACATCTTAATAATCATTTGATGGTGCTTGATGAGTTCTCAATATAACTCTTTAAATATCAATCCAAGCATTAGCATCCATAATTCAATAACTAAATCAATAGATGTATGATCTTTAAGATAACCTTGGTACATAACACCAATTTTACTAAGGGACCTATTATGCAAATTAGTTATTCTTCATTTCAGATCAAGGAATAATATTTGCAATAAAATTTATTGCATAATAGCTCGCCTTGGGCTTGCATGTCCAACTCTCCCTTCTGAGTTATTTTGGGTGCCTTCAGAAGCGTCCAATAAAGAACACCATATCTTGATCCAATCGATGTCGTTTGATAACGCCCAAAATTTTGTCTCATATCAAATCTTCTAGATTGAATTTACATCGACCATGAGCGCTTTAACCTCATCTTTCATATCAAAATAAAGGTCCATATCCATCATTCATCAGCCACGTGTATTAGTGGTATTGCATCTCCAGCCCCTACCTTTTATTTGATTTGTAATTAAGTGTAAGTGAGACATGTGTCATGCTATATAGTTTTGATAATTTGCATTGGAGCCTGCCCTCTTTATTTTAATTATTGCTTAGTATTTTTTGATTGTACAAGTGTGCTTGGCACGTGACATGGTTGTTGTGTGCCTCATTAAATAAAGTTATTTCCCTTGAGATTCGTGCCAACGCACCTTACATGCATCGGCATTCCCATTTCTGTGTAAATTGTGCATCTTACCCCTATTCTTTTATTTTGTTTCATGCTTGGTCTTCAAAATAACTTTCTTTGCATATATAACCAAGTTCAGCAATGCATTATTTTGAGTAATAAGTTGGATTAATAAATTGCAAGTCAGCTTCAAAAATTCTCTCAAAATCACCATAAACACATTTAAGTATATTTATATTCATTAATTTTTGTATCCCGTTTATAGTAGTTTTATTATTTTGAAAAAAAAGTCTAATTTTCTCTTGATCGGAGAAAAATAATTAAAAATATAAAAAATGTTCGAAAAATTCAAATTTTTGGGGTTTTTATTTGTTTAAATTTATTTATAAATTTCATTATTATATTATCTAAAAATAAAAATTTGAAAAAATAAAATCACTTTAAAATTCATATAAAATCACAAAAAAAATCCAGAAAATCTATAAAATAAAATTTTGAAAATGTAAAAATGTCTCTACTTCTATATATTTAACATTTGCTTTTATTTTATATTTTTAAAAACACAAAAACATTTTCATTACTTTGTTTTTATTATTATTCATGTTTTTAAGAATCTAAATATATTCTAAGAATCACAAAAACAATATAAAATTATAAAGAACCTAATGATATTATTATTTTAATTTTTTGTAGATATTTATTTTATTTTAGCAATATAAAAACCTTGTATCTTCTAATTTCTTTTATATTTTCTTGTATTCCCCTTGTTTGTTTTATTTTATTAAAATTAAAAAATACATGAAAAATATGAAAACTTGTAAGAAAATACAAAATCATAAAATTAAAAGTTATAAAAATCCTTACAAATTAAATAGAAAAATACATAAAAATCAAGAGTAGTTTTCTTTTATATTCCCTCTTTTAATTCTTTGATTTTTCGTGATTTAAATAATCGAGGAGATTAATTATTGCCTCCCTGAGTTCGATCATGTATGCTTTATAGGGAAATAAAGTAGAAAAACATTTTCTCTTGCTTGCACATTTTTTCTTTTTATATACTTTAGAGTTGTATATAATAATTAACAATTGTTGTTTCCTTTGGGAATTTTTGGGATTGCAACATCATTTTAGCAATTTAATAAAAATCATTGAAAAATCTCTGTTGAACAAATGGCATAGGGGGAGTCACGACGAGGGTAGCTATATTGTCCCTTTAGCCTGCTATTCTTGGATTTTGTATAGACTTGTCTCTTTTTATTTTCTCTTGTTACTCCTATCTTCTATCGCTTATTTCTCTTATATGTATATTGTTGTGGATTTGCTTTGTGTTGAGGAGTGAGTACTCAGATTGGGTACTACATGTCATGAGGGATCTCATATAGCACTTGCTAGATTTGATTTGTCGGACACCAAAATCTCCCTACGAGTAGACTTTGAGTATTCATTAGATATCATTATTTCTTGCTCTTCTCATTCTGCTTTTCATCAACACTTGTGTTCTTTGTTTGCTTGTTTGTTTTTTATTTCCTTTTTTATTTTATTATTTTACTTTTGCTTATATATTTTCATAAGTGTGATCTAAAACATTTTCTATTTCTTACTAGGGACTGATGAGCTACAGAGACATTATTAGTATCATCAGCACACCCGCGCAAAGCGAAGGTAACTCGTTTGTTCACCGAGTAAAAGGAGAGCATAGAATCAGGAGGAGCAAGAAATTTGGAGATTATTTTATTTTTGTCCTTTTATTTCATTCTATTTCCATAATATATGTAATAATTGTTGATGTTTTCCATTGTTCTATTTTTATTTGGACATTAAGCTCTCTTGTGGTTGCAGGGTGTGTGCACCAAGTGCGATCCACTTGGGGGACCACCCTAGATTTTTGTTTTCATTTCTTAATTTTTATTTATTCTCTCGTGATTTTTTGTGCTTGATCCCTTTGAAGTAGGTTCTATTATTTTGACTGAGCTAGGGAATCGATTAGGTCCACATCCCTGAATAAGAATATATGTTCCTATAGATTATCGTAGCATTTTACTAGTCAAATAAACTTATTCTTACCAGACAATAGAGGTAATGCTTAAGACATTTCTCTTGCATTATATGGGTAGTTTATTTTCTTGTCTTTTTTATGCAAGGATCATTTTACATGTAGACTGCTGGAGTAAAGTACACATTTCATCACTCTTGAATGCATCATTGATTTCCATTGCATCAGCTTCTTCGACATCCTCTCTCGATTTTCCCACTTAGGAAATAAAGGGAATGCTAAATCTACTTGACCTAAAACATACATAACTGATATATAATTCATTATTTTGCAGGTACTTACCTCCCGATAGAGTGGGTGGGGATGTAGCCTTATTATTAGAGCCCAAATCCATGGACTTGTGCCCTATGCTCTTGTACATATCTCTATGGTGTACAGTTGATATGTAAGCACTTTCCAAAGATGTTATACAATATTTTTGGTGTTCTCATCTTCTTATTTACCTTTGGGATTGATTTTAAACCTGACAGCCCAAGCAACTAGTTCCATTGATTGGGGAGATTTGAGTACGTACGATGGGCGATAGCGATGACTCACACTATGTATTTGGTACTAAGAAACTTTTTCACAATTCACTAAATTAAAATTGAACATATAATGGACCGGAATTTATTGGTCTTCTCTTGTGTTAACTTGGTGAATCGAGAGGGTTTGTATTGCGTCTGACTACTAGTGCTAATGATCCCTCTGCGCACTTTGCACCTTCATTTCAATTTCTTCTTGTTGTTTGATCTTGTGTTCTCACATCTTTCCCTTTTCCACCGAAGGTGTTGAAGTGGAGTATTTTGTTGTTAGACTTCGCGAGATTATCTTTACATACACCACTTCATTCATTTTCACTGATTCAGGATTATTCTCTTCCCAAATTCACTTCCTTTTCTACATCTCCAGTTCCACCGCTAATAAATCCCTTAATCGAGATTGACCCTAATATTGAATTATCATTTTGAGACTCTATATTTCTTGAGGACTGATTGTGATCGTTACACTTTTATAGATATGGATTTCGATTCAGAGGACTCGATGGCACCATTGAAGAGAAAAGGGTCCAGTTACTAAGAAACATGAGATCAACAATATGATGTTTGCATCTATTTAGGACATCCAGGACCAGCTTACATAGCAGAACAACATCCAGGATAGTCTTTGTGTCATGATCTTAGAGCTAAGACAGTACTAAGAAGAAAAGATAGAGGAGGATGGACAAATTAGAGGAGGTGGAAATGGGGGAGCTGATCATAAGCAGTCGAGAGTCGAGCCGAATCCTATGCATAGATATTCCTATATCTCATGCACAGGACACATGATGAAAAGGATAAGGATTCCTACAGTTCACGAGCATTTCAAGCTGAAGTCCACTATTCTACCTTTGCTCCCAATATTCCATGGACATATTCTCGATGAGACTTATATTCACCTCCAATAGTTTGATCACATTTGTAGTATGATCCACTACCCTAACATCTTGTTATAGGTAGTGAAGATTACCTCCTTATCATTCAGTCTCATGGACAAGGCATTGTAATGAATTGATCATTTGGGAAAGATAGTCACATCTTGGGTAGAGTTGAGGTCTACTTTTCTTAGCAAGTATTATCCACTTGGATGCCTCAACCAGATGCCATCATTAATAGCTAACTTCTCCCAGTTTTCCCATGAGCCTATTCACGAGGGGTGGAAAAGATTCAATGATTTGATGGAGAAGTGCCCCCATCACGGTATTCCAAAGATGAGCTTAGTTCAGAATTTCTTTGGGGGGTTAAGCTTAGAATTCCAGAGATTGGTGGACGTCGCTTCTGGTGGTTTACATTTCAACAAGGATGATGATGTCTTATATCAAATATTTGATGAGATGGCATAGAGTTGTGTACCTCTTTCTTATTCATGTGCTTTCCATAAACATCCGATTCCTTTTGTTTCATCTCCCATAAGGTCATCAACATGACGACATCAAATGATGTGGACATGGTGGATAGTGTTGATCTGACCATCATTGGGAATCACCTACCCAAAGTCGATATAATCAAGAAGTGATTATAAGAGCTCGGTCAATTAGAAGTGATTGAATAGAGGACAGAGATGCTGGACAAGCTGGATGAGATTACCCATCATTTTGAGCTTCTCGTGAGTACCATCAGCTCATGATAGAAATAGAGTGTCGCATCCAATACACTCGTAGTGGAGCAGCTAAGTTCTTCTAACTCTTTAAGACTGCAGAGTACCAGAATTACTTTTTCTACTATCTGGCACGTGTACTACATGCAAAAGTTGGATCAGGTTCAACAACAATCTACTCAGTCTTGTGTTGTTACATACTACCCATAACAGTAGTACAATCCCAAGCAGTTTTCTCCACTTCCACCTGACATTATAAAGGTGAATGACATTTGGTTTGATTGTGAGTGCAGTCATACCTATCCATGACGGAAAGGTCAGTTGGGTTTGTAGTTGAGTCAGAGACTTGTCCACATTCAGGAAGGGATACTACTACTCCAACACCAGCCGACTTCACAGTCTCACTAGATTACGTCTCCACCACACTTATAGACTTGGAGACATGGATATCAATAATCGATGCAACTTTCTTACTCGTACTGGCCCTATCATCAACAACCTGCATATTCTGGGTAGTATTACTGACATCCTCCTCCTCCATATTATCAGAAGCATTCTGGGTATTAGCCATCATACTACCAGACTCAACAACCCATTGGTGAGCACCCTGAGGTAACTTCAGTGAACCCAATCCTTCATCATCTTACCTTGTTGATGAAGAATATGATAGATCTAACTCAGAGGCTCAAAGACCTGGTGTCGCGACCCTAATTCCGGGTCGTCAGATCCTCCCATATCCGGATCTAGTTACTTAGCAATATTTATTCATCAATCACAACAAACATTCAGAAACAGATTGCAATTAAGAATTAAGAATAAAGTATTTTAACACTTTTCCATTCACAAAATAAGGTTCACATAATACGTTGTTCCACTATAACCATTTACATGTACATCAGCTTGAAAAGAAAATACACAAAAGATTACTAACTACCTTACAGATAAGAGCTATTGTGGCTGGTCGGAAGACTATGATAACTGATTGGATTACTAAAGTCCTTGCGATTGCTCACTGACACCTGTTTGGTTTTCCATAAATCATAGGATAAAAAATTAGCGAATGCTAAGTAACAAAGAAGAGAAAAGCAAACAAATTGTATAATTTTTCAAAATTTGTTATCACAAAAGGTTTCATTCCTTCTCGTTAATTTACGTCATTTTCCTTTCTATTCCACGTCAGAGATTAGTCCATGGGAACCCCACCATTCTTGGACTCCGAAGCTGTGGACACTTTGGGATTGGAGATTGTGTTGATCTTGGTAAGATTATGCCACTGCACATCGCCTCAACCAATACACCAATACTACCTTACAATTTCCTTTTCTTTTATTAATCAGGGTCTCAAACCGTCAGCCTGGAAAACAAAGGTGCACACCGTCCTCATGGACTCGATTGCTTAAAACTCATGCTAACATTTAGTCATATGACCTTCTGGCTTTAAATACCTATTATCGTGACCCAACCGCTATCGAACCACCCGTGCCTCCGCATGGCACGACCACATCTTTCGTCGTTCAACCCGAAGATATTGGCTCCCGGTGCCACGTGTTACAAATCATTCATTTCGTGTGCACTTATCATAACAAGGCAACCGTGTACGACCTAGGTAGGGAAACACCAATACGGGTTCCTTCCGATAAACCTACTGGTTGCATGCCTGACCTGTAGTTCTACTCTCAGTCATCCTTAACGTGACACACGATCCTTTTCAGGATCCAACTCAAATGACATCAATCCCCATGATGTAATTCTTTCGTTAAATCTTAGATTTGTATAATCAACAACACTTAGTATAGACTCACATATATATTATTCATATGCATATATACTCGTATTTGTGCCTATTTTAACTCGTAAAGCCTCCACTACATCAATTTGATGCTTAAACCTTATTTTAGTGGGACTCACAAAGCAACTCTTCAGACTTTCTAAAAAATAGCCAAAATTAGGGTTCTTCATAGCAGAGAACATAAAATCAAGAATTTCAATAAACTTGTATGAAAACCTAATACAAAAGGAAGGATTTCGTTACCTAATTGAGCTCTCTCTCACGTATGCAATGCTTTATGGTGTTTTGGTTTCAGAAAGATGTTTTAAGGTTTTTGAAAAGATCGAATTCCAATTTCGTATCAAAACCGCTACGAACGTGTCAAAAACGCGAACAACGAACGAATAACGCAAAGAACACGAAGAACGCCAAGAACACGTCTTGAAGTCTTAACCCTCCTTACTTCTCTTTCTTCAGAAAATCATAACAAGTCAAAATGAAGTCTAATTTACATGAAACAAATTCCGTTGGTTTTTGCTTGACGAGTCAGATCTTATGATATAGGATCTGAGAGATGCCAAGTTCATGGCTTTACAATTATAACAACCTTAAAGGAAGTCTCGTCCTCGAGACTAGAAATATTGGCATAACAACCTTAAAGAGGAATGAGACAATAACTACCTTAAAGAGAATGAATGTCCTTTCATTTATAATGAACATATACTGAATACATAGTTTTATCATTCAAACAAGTACGGGTACTTTTCTTACATTTCTACCTCAGATTCCCATGTTGCTTCTTCAAACTCTTGGTTGCACCATAACACTTTAACTAGAGGCACCTCTTTGTTTCTCTACTTCTTGATATCCAGGTCAAGTATTTGCACAAGTATCTCTTGGTATGTCAAGTATGGCTCAACATGTAAATCGTCATAACTTATCATATGATCTGGATCCTTAACGTACTTTCTTAGATTTGATACATGAAAAACATCATGTATTGCCAAAAGATGTAGAGGAAGCGCAAGTCTATAGGCGACTTTTCCAATCCATTGAATAATTTCAAAGGGACCCACGAACCTGGGTGCTAACTTCCCGCGCAAGCCAAACCTCTGAACACCCTTCCTAGGTGATACTTTGAGAAATACAAAGTCACCTACCGCAAATTCAAGGTCTCTTCGCCTGGTATCACTATACCTTTTATGGCGTCTCTATGAAGTTATTAGTCTTTTTTGAGCAAGCTCTACAGCTTCCTGTGTCTCATGTAGTCTATCTGAATCATAAAGGTTCTTTATTCTGACCTCTTGCCAACACAAAGGCGTAGTACAACTACGTCCATAAAGTGCTTCAAATGGGGCCATGCCAATACTTGTATGGTAACTGTTGTTGTATGTGAATTATGCAAGAGGCAAATGTTTCAACCATGATTCTCTCCATTCTAAGGCACATGCTCGTAACGTATCCTCTAAAGTCTGATTTGTACATTCTGATTGATCATCTGTTTGTGGATGATATGTTGTGCTCAAGCATAGTTGTGTGACTAAGGCGTTCATGTAGTTCTCCCAATAGTGTGAGGTGAATCGTGAGTCTCGATCGAAAACTACATCCTTTGGGATACCATGGAGGCGAATCACAAGTGTAATATATAACTCGGCAAGCTGGTCTGGAGTGAAAGATATGCTTATTGGAATAATGTGTGCTACCTTCGTTAGATGAACTATTATAACCCAGATACTATCTTTACTACCAGTCGTATGAGGTAACCTTGTAACGAAATCCATGGAAATGCTTTCCCATTTCTATTCAGGTATAGAGAGCGGTTGCAATAATCCTTGTGGCTTTTGGTATGAAGCCTTTACTTACTGGCAAGTGAAACATGAATTCATAAAATCAGCTACATCTTTCTTCATTCCCGACCACCACAAGTATGAATGAAGATCCTTATACATCGTTGTAGTTTCTGAATTAATAGATAATCTTGAGCAGTGCACTTCTCGTAAGATGTCTTTCTTAGTTCAGGTATGTTTGGTACACAAACTCTTTAATGGTTATATAGTAACCCATCTTGTATATGGAATCCCTCTATCTCATTCTTCTCAAGTTTTTATTTCGAGGCTTTAAGGACTGGATCATCCTCCTGTACTTTCTTTATTCTATCCCAGATCTCTGGTTTGTATTGGTGAGGAATAGTTATAGTATCAACAATACTATCAAATGGTTTCCATTCACTTAACGTTGATAGTAA
This sequence comes from Ottelia alismoides, assembly GCA_037367405.1. Lineage (NCBI taxonomy): Eukaryota > Viridiplantae > Streptophyta > Magnoliopsida > Alismatales > Hydrocharitaceae > Ottelia > Ottelia alismoides. Next base: position 244,897 of record JAZKJV010006109.1, read on the forward strand.
ACCCTAGATGTGGATAGTATTCACCAGCCTAGGTGAATAAGTTCTTCTTCTAAGGGCATCTGCTACGACGTTCCCCTTACCGAGGTTGTAGGAGATAGTGCAATCATAATCTTTCAACAACTCTAGACACCATCTTTGTCTCATGTTGAGTGCCTTCTGATCAAATAGATATTTCAAGCTATTATGATCAGTGAAGATATAAAAAGTAATACCATAGAGGTAATGTCTCCATATCTTTAAAGCAAAAACTACAACAGCTAATTCAAGATCAAGTATTGGGTAGTTCTTTTCATGTGTCCTCAGCTGCCGTGATGCATACGCAACTACCTTACCATATTGCATAAGGACTGCCCCAAGTCCTTCTTTAGATGCATTAGTGTATTCTGTAAACCCTTCACTCCCGGAGGGTATAGTAAGGATAGATGCAGATGTTAGACATTCTTTTAGTGTCTGAAACTAGCTTCACTTGTGTCAGACCATATAAATAGGACTTCCTTCTGAGTTAGCCTAGTCATTGGCAATGCAACTCGTGAAAAGTACGTCACGAATCTTATATAATATCCAGCTAAACCCAGAAAAGATCGTATTTCTGTGACAGTCTTGGGGCGTTCCCAAGTCATCACCACACTAACATTGTAGGATCAACTGATATACCTTCTCTAAATATAACATGGCCTAAGAAAGACACTTCAGATAACCAGAAGTCACATTTGCTATATTTAGCATACAATTTGTTCTTCCTTAATCTGAAGTCCCGCCTAATATGGTATTCATGCACATACTTATCCTTGGAGTAAATAAGTACATCATCAATAAAAACTACTACAAAGTGATATAAGAACTCCTTGAATACTATATTCATGAGTGACGGATCTGAAAATGTCGAGTTAAGAAGTTGTTTTTATTTGTCTTTCGTGTTAAAATGATATGTCGTGTGTTGTAGGCGGCAATCGGAATCGGTCAAGAAAATAACCACAAATAATTTATTCAATTTTCAATCTCGTGGTTTTATGTTTATTTTACTTGGGCAAGTCCCAAGGTCGATCACAAGGAGGCAAAAGAACAACATAGAGTTGTGTCTATTAAATATTCGTACGCGATTTTCAGGGCGGTCTTTTTTTGGAATTTTTAATGCAATAAAGGGTGCAATATGCAATTTTGGCCTATTTTAGGGACAAAAATAACAATTACGTTCAAACGATGTTCGAAAAATACGAAAGTTGGCCACAATGTAAATTATGATGAAATGAATGCACTATAAATGTTTTGGTATTTTTGGATGTAATGTGATTTTTTTATGAATTTTTAAATGCAAACAAAATGAATTTCAATGTTTAGATATAATAAATATTAAACCTACTTATTTTCAATGATTAAAATTATCTAAGATCTATCACTAGGTGATTGATCTTAGGAAAATCCTAAACCTCGAAAATGTGAGATCTAATACCTATTAAAAATTAAACAATGAAATATGCAAAATGATTTTTACAGGGTAAAGTATCCATGCAAATGCAAATCTTTTTGGGCACAATGTCAATCACAATAAACTCTACAATATGTGATTTTTCGATAATTTTTAGAGCAATGGTGAATCAAATATGAATTTTAGAGCACAAAGTGAGCAAAATATGCTAATTTCCACAAAACAAATAATTATTAATTAACCACTAATCACAAAAATATCCATAATATGCCAAAATGTTGAGAATTAAGTGTAGAACAAAATGCCAAATTTTGATGAATAAAATAATGCAATGAAGAGGTCCAAAACAGAGGGGAAATATAGAGGTATAATTGCAATAAATAAATATAAAAAATAAAGAAATAACTGTAGTGGGGGCTGAAATGTAAATACCGATACTCAGGGGGGTAATACTGCGAAAATTTCCAAGGGGCACGTGGCCGGCGGGGGTTGAATTGTGATATGGAGGGTGTTAGAGGGGATTCTTGCAAATTTCCCCGCGGTCATGTGCTAGGCATGTGACCCGGGGGCTGGGATGCCGTTCCCTCCCATCACACGCGTTGCACGCGGGAGGGCCTCGAGCCAGTCGCCTGACTGATGGCAGTTTGGAGAAGCAGAGGGGGGCGTTATCACCGCCCTGATGATGGTGGAGGGGAAGGTTCCACGGCGTCGGTCGAAGTCGGTGTTGACGTTGTGTCGGTGACGCAGGCTCGACGCGGACGGCGGTGAGGAACGAACTTGTTGTCGATTGGAAGATAACGACGAATATGGTGGAGAAGATGGTCGAAGAAGATGGTGATGAAGCGGTCGTCATTGTCGTAGGCTCGACGGCACGGAGGCCGGAGCAAGGCAAGAGGGCTGAGGGCGATCTGCAGCAAGGCGTCACCGCCTTGGATCTCGAGGAAGTCTGTGCAATCGGCGGATGGGGCTATCGATGGGACAGCATTGTGTTTTTATAAGGGAGGGGTTCTCAGCTGGAGATGGAAGTAGGCATGGAAGGGAATCGCGAGGGATTCACGGAGATCTGGGTGAATCAGGAAGATGATGAGACTGAGGGTGAAAGAGGGTGCAGATCGGAGATAAGGGGCGAGCGGCATGGCGGAGAAATCGGGGGATGATTGGCGGCGGCCCGAAGGGGAAGGTGCTCGGAGAAGATGGTTGTGGGCCATCCGATCGGCCGAGATCGAATGGCCCGCGTGGAGACGCGTGGCGCGTGGGGGCTCAAGAGGGGGCATGCATGTGTGGAGCATGTGCCTTGGAGGCACGTGCGACGCACGTGCGTCCAGTTGAATTTTAATTAATATATTTTCTTTAAATTCATTTTTTTATAAAAATGATATAATAAAAAGCCCAAAATTAGCGGACACGTGGCTGCACCAGGTGCTACCACGTGTCAGCACCACAAAATTTGAAAATAAAAGATTTTGTAAAATCGATAAAAAATAGTAAATGACCTCGTATCAAAAAAGTTTCTTCATGAAAATTGTTCGTCTCGATAATATCTACAATTCATGAAGACATCAAAACTAAAATCGATCATTTGCACAAAGTGGTATTTTTGGGGTATCCCATGTACATAGAACACCTTGATTTTGGAGTTTTGTATTTTTTATGTCATTTTTTAGAGCAGATAAAAATCCAAAAAAAAATATGATAAATCAGAGATAAATAATTACACATTAATCTATTTTTTTGGATTTATTAATAGATAAAATAAGGATATAAAATAATAGGTCAAAAACCGCTAAAATAACATATACAAAAGAGGGCCAAAACCCAACTTTCACATATGAGCTCCGATTCACTTGAACTTGGTCTTGTTTTGAAGGTAATTGAATGTACATTAGTTCAAAAGTGAGTAGGATTAAAACAAACACTGGATGAGGAAGATATGAGGTTTTTAGTCTGAAAATCCTGAAACTAGGGTTTGGGTTTTTGGTCCACTTATCTGGGTTAGTTATTTTTTTGTATTTTTCATTTATTCTTGTTAGTGATATGTACACAGTGGACGTATTTTGGGTCATTCAGAGTTAGCATGAATGAGTTAAAAATAAGGGAAGTTAGGCTATGTACAGGTCATTTTTGGCTAGGATTTTTGGCTTATTATTTTATGCAGAAATTTGTGCTAAAATGCCATTCTTATGAAAACATGCATGAATGCTAATTATGCAGAATAGATGCCGAAATGTTGTTGATTTTAGGGGATTTGAGCATAATAAATGAGATTAGAGTGATGAATTCGAGATTCATCATCCCCCTATACTTAAAGCATGCTCGTCCCAGAGCATCAAAAATAAATGCCATGAAGTGAAATGTGATTGGGTTCCATACCAAGACCATGAGCTGAAGGTGAAAATGAAATTAGACTCGACCTTTGGATTATTAGTGTGGCGGAACTTCTCTGAGACTTAGCTTTTTAAAATCAACAGTCCTCAAGTTCTACAAATCATTGCTACAGTTTCGGCTCATAAGTCATCTTAGATCAATCCTCTTCCCAAAGCATACCCTATGAACATTGAACAACTGACTGATGTGCGTGAAAGGTTTTAGCTCTTCCCACGTAAAATGATGGACTACCGCACAAACCTCCTCTCCAGTAACTCGTCCTCGGGGAGTCAGGTATTTCCTTCTAAGGTATGTCGTGCTGTGTTCACAATCGAATTGGGGGGGGGGGGTTAGAAGAAAGAGAAAAGAACTGGAGGGTGGCCAGTGTAGTCACCTCTCCTTGGGAAGCTGGACAGTGTAGCCGAGTCTCCACCAAGATCTGCAGGTTTCTTGAAGCTTGGACCTTTTTGGTCAGATATTTATTTGGTAGAATGCTTCTTTGTATTTGGACATTTTTGTGGTTCTTCTTTGATCTTATTGTGCCCCTACGAATATAGAATCTTTTGTTTCCGTACATTTTTTGGGGTCTTGGAAAAAATTGTGCCCAGTCATCCATCCCTTTTCCGATGCTTTATTTCAACCCGTACCCCGGTCTTTAGATTTCCATGCTACCAGAAAAGAAACTCACACAGCCTTCAAACATCCCGTCTGAGTTGAGCTAAGTGCATAGTGCGAGAGTACAAATTAATTCCTTATTCCAGAGTTGTACCCAAAATGAAGAGACCATGTTAGACACTAAGATTCAAACTCTGCACATTTGTCATGTCCAACTCAAAGATTTAAGTCAACGACCTGAAGTTTCTGTAAATCATATTTCTCGGTGAAGTTCCTCTGAAAATTAAGTGCATTAAAGTCAAGTCCAGACCACTCTCGGTTTCGGTTCATAACTCGGTTCAGAACCCGATGACTTTTCACATATGCAAATGAATGCGATGTTGGATGAAGTGCAGGTGTGTGGAATGCAGACACATTTTTTTATAAAAAATTTTATGCAAAAATGAATAAGAAGCCATTTTTTCAAAAATGTTTGGGTACAATCAGTGTTAGTGGCAAAACTCTTTTTCTTTTTTCTTTTGTTTGTTGTTTTTCTTTTAATTACCCACCCCGTAAATACATATAGACTTACGCGAAAGTACGAGGTATGGCTAAAATATATACATTGTATATATACATACCCCCCTATACTTAGCGAGTGTTGTGTCCTCAGAGCACAAGAAGCATAATGAAGACAGAGCCCAGGCTAAGTGTAAGAGAATGGAAATTTGATATACAATGGTCCGCCCCCTATACTTAGACTATGATTAGTCTAAGTATAGAAGAAGAGCGCAAAAAGAGGCATTCAGGATATGTAAATGAGGAGAGTATATACAGGTGGGTGTCGGTTCCCCCTATACATAGGCTCTGGTCAACCTAAGTATAAGAGAAAGGTGAAAATGGAGTGATGGGGAGAAGGAGTGTGATGCGGAAAAAATGGTATATAAAGATGGCATCGGTCCCCCCTACTTAGGCCTTGGCCTAAGTAGAGGAAGAAGCTGTACAAAGAGACCGACGTGGTCGGGAGGGAGGGTGGGTAGCCAATGATTAAGGTGGTTTACGGCTGATCTTTTTGTGATCCTGTTATGGGAGATCATAATGATGAGACAGATCTGAAACATGTGATTCCCAACTATTATCAGTGTCATCCTCAGAAAAATTATAATGGATAGTAGATGAAACGTTTGAGTCAAACGAAAGGTACACATCATCAGAGTTATCCTCAGAGGAATAGTATTTGAAAGTGGACAAACTCCAGATATTCGTGTCTTTTTATTTCTTTAATTGTTTCCTCAATATTCATTCCTTTTTAAGATCAATCTGTTTGTCCTCAGATGAATATTCAGAAGCTTTGGTCTCAGTCAGCTCATAAGAAATAATTCCAGTGTACTTGTGGAAGGTAAGAGCATCTGCTTTGGATGAGTAATAGGAACGGGAGTTGTCTAACGAGAATCGAATTTTGGATCCTTGCGAAGATATGGCTTTAGAGCTGCCGAACAGACTTCACTCATGTAGACGACCTTTTCCGGACCTGATGAGGGATCATCAACCGATTCCTCTTCTGAAAGGTCAAATCTGACTCTTTTTTTCTTGTTTCATGAAGTTGTCGGTTCACTTGAGTATCCAGATGAGTAGCCATTAGATTTTTTCTCCTTGGTTGGTGTTCGGACTGCGTGTTTGTTCTTACTCTCCTGAATGTTGGTGCACTCTCGATTTGGGAGGATTTGGTCAAGATAATCAGAGTAGGTTGCTCCAATGTGCGACCATGCATATGTCTCAGGATCGTAGTAGAAGGATTTGTCTATTTTGAGATCCGCAGGAATTGAAATACCAGGGAGAGTCTCTGCATGTTCATTCTCAATTGATTTGACAATGGAGCATTCCTGTGTCAAGTTGATGTAATCCATGTAGTCAGCGTAGGTTGACCCAGGGTGTGACCATGCATAAGTCTCCGGATTATATGATTCATATGCTCGATTTTCCATTGTGAGCGCAGCTGGGAATGGAGCATGGGGGAGATTCTCTAAACCAATGGTCTCATTAACAACCGCTATCTCAGGTGTAACTGCGGGGTAGGGCTCTTCTACTATTTCATAGTTACGGTTGTCGGGGACTTTGTGGGTTGCCCCAGAAAATCGTGGTTCCTCAAAGACTGTATTACATCGTAGTGATTCCAATGCTGTAAAATTTATTTGTCGAGTCTCACAATCAATAATTTCCTTGGCCAATGTTAAGAATGGCTTTCCGAGAATAATGGGAGACTGGGTGAATTCTCATTGACGCTCAATATCAATGATCGTGAATACTACTTCGAACGGAGCACCTTGTAGTGTCATGATGACAGAAATGATTCCTCTCGGCCGTTTTATTGATTGGTCAGCCAATTGAACAATCTCTCGTATCTTCCGAATTGGTTCGAGCTTATGTTCATGAAATACAGAGGTCGGAAGGATATTGATTGGTGAATCGTCATCAATTCGAGCATGGGTGAAATTTGTGTCTTTGATCATACAATCAAATCTGGGCAACCACTTCACTATGCGGCTCTTGGTATTTCTCCTCAACACCAAGGAGGAGGCCATTGACAAGATATGTCTTTCAGTTTTTGTTCTAATCCTTCCCAACTTTTTAACCATTAATCTGTCCAATAAAAATGTTTAAGGTCGGGGAAGTGTTCAATGGACTTTATAAGGGGAAGTTCAAAAATCAAGTGTTTTTCCAGTGCTTCCCATACAATAGGATCCAATTTCTTTAGATCTCCAGTTTCATTTTTTATGAAATTTTCTGGATTTTCGATTTCTTTGTAGTTTTCAAATATTTCAATATTTTTCGTATTTTCTGTGTGGTGTGGTGATGAGGTGTCTTCCATAGATGAGAAGGGGCTTTGATAATTAGAGTAAGGGTCAGAGGCATAATCAGTCTTAGGGGAATAATGAGCAGAAGTATTGATGTTAGAATCATCCATAGGTCTTTGAATATCCTAGAAATTTCATAATGAGATCCAATCTTTTCCTCATTCATTTTTATATCTGAGACACCATAGAATGAGATTACTCGGTCGGTAAATTTTTGAAATCTATCCTCCATCAATTCGAATCTTGTTTTTATCCTTGAAATATCATCCTCAAAATTCTGTTCATGATCAATCATGGGAGAACTCGGTTTTTGTTCAATGATTTCATCTTCCATTTTTCTGTATGTGCGGAGAGGATAGTTTCTTGGAATATCCATTATATGTTATTTTTTTGAAAATTTCTCCTCGAAAATTATGGAAGGAGACTGCTCATATGGTCTAGGCATGTGTATTTGATCTGAGTAGAGTTCAATGCTTTGATCATGATTGGTCAGACCTTGATATTGTGGAGTCAGCATACATGGTTTATGTGTTTCTAGGAGGTCAATCTAGTCCTCTGTATGAGTATCATGTCTGAAGAGGTGTCTGTCATGGTCAATCCAATGCCGATGATCATTCAGTGCATGTCTTTCCATATGGGTTTGGTTTCTCTGCCAGTCATGAGAATCAAAGGGATTTTGATCTTGAAATATTTCATTGGTGAGAAACTGAGAATAAGGATGATTTGAGTAGGATTCAACGAGGGGGCCAAATTCATCTGCGGGTGAAAGTATCCTACAAATGTCGGAGGATTATTGAAAGAAGAGGATGTAGTTGATTTGGGCGTAACCGAGACAGATTTATTTTCATAGTGATGTTAGGTCATTTTTGTAAGATTTGAAAGAAATGCTAGGTTGGATCTGCAATTTGAAAGAAGTTCCATGATGAGAGTTAAATCAAGAGATGAGACATGATTAGCACGGGATAGTCAAAAAGAAATTTTATCAAATGTGCGGTTTTTGATATTCGAAAACGGTTCACGCACACCCATGCAAACACAAGTCAAACCCCGCGTTCACCAACTCACACAATGAAGCCGTAAGAGTTCGGCTATTATCTTTTCAATTTTAGTTGCTGATAAATCAATCTTATCAAAAAATTAGCGAGCTGTTAGGAGCCGAAATTTTCTAACAGATTGTCCCGAGTTCGTATGAATAGTTGCATCCACTTTCAGCCAGTATAGGTGTAAGTACATACCGTAAAACGACTACCTGCGTTACTTAAGGACGGAGCGTTATGTCGTGCCCTTCAAACCACCCACTCTGCTAAGAAAGTTCGAACCGATAGCCAGCTACCTGTATTCCTCATTGAAAAGTAGCTAATCGTTTTTAAAATCAGTAGTCTAGATGAAATTATCAGAGCTTGGTTCCAACCTTAAGTGTCGTCTCTCGCTCACTTAGAAAAAAAAAGAATCCAGGGTCGGGGTTACTCTCCCGCAAAAATTCTTGATTTTATGGGTTAATTTGAAAGTCGGCTATAATTAGCAGTCCCAATTTTAATTAGGTGATCACTGAAGAAATTAAATGAGCAGAAATACATGTCTAACATTCAGTCCCAATTTTCTTTAAATTTATGTGACAAAACAGGAAGGAGAAATTCGGGAAAAACCGATGCACATGAAAACTGATGATGTATGCTCAGTTAGAAGACTTAAAGTGAATCCTCACAATCTTCATGTGGGATGCAATACAAGAAATGAAAAATTATTCTATATGAAATGCAAGCCGATGAAAAACCGCACCTAAGCAAAAAGTTCAATTAGCGGGAAAGAATTGAGTTAAATTTTGGCTAAATTGACCGATCTATGTACATCTCGGTTAATATGAAGTGTGTCTTAGTCCTACGAGCAAAATCAAAAATTAAAATGCTCTTGAGAGCCGTAGGTGCAGGTCTACCCTAATCACCACTTAAGTCGGGCCCCACTCTTATCGGAGAGTGAAACAGGCCACGACACACCATAGAAAAAGTAGAGGTCTCGTTACACACGCGAGAGTCCAAACGGACACCGTTGTAAAAAAGTAATTAATAACATAAATTAAAGTTCAGAAAAATAAATCCTAGACTCTACACTCTCTCAAGACTCGACTCGATCTTAATGTTAATTGTGGCTTTTGCGGAAGTCGGTGAAGTTGCGTCGGTTCTTGAAAAACTACTCCACGTACGCCGAGTACCTTGCAAAAAAATAAGAGAGAATTTGTAAGAGAGTAACTCAATAAAATATGAAAAATAAATGTTGAAAATAAATTGCAGGAAATATATGGAATTTACAATGGGAAAGTTGGGGGTCAGATTACCCGAATGCGGAAAACCAAACGAAATTTTTCAAGACAAAAATCTAAGCCGTTTGCTTCCCCGGCAATGGCGCCATCTGACGGATCCGAAAATGCCGAGTTAAGAAGTTATTTTTATTTGTCATTCGTGTTAAAATGATATGTTGTGCGTTGTAGGCGACAATCGGTATCGGTCAAGAAAATAACCACAAATAATTTATTCAATTTTCAGTCTCGTGGTTTTACTTTTATTTTACTTGGGCAAGTCCCAATGTCGATCACAAGGAGGCAAAGGAACAACCTAGTGTTGTGTCAATTAAAAATTCATGAACGGTTTTCGAGGCGGTCTTTTTTTGGCATTTTTAATACAATAAAGGGTACAATATGCAATTTTGGCCTATTTTAGGGACTAAAATGTCAATTACGTTCAAACGTTGTCCTAAAAATACGAAACTTGGCCACAATGTAAATTACAATGAAATGAATGCACTATATTGTTTTTGGTATTTTTGGATGTAATATGATTTTTTATGAATTTTTAAATGCAAACAAAATGAATTTCTATTTTTAATTATAATAAATATTAAACCTACTTATTTTCAAGGATTAAAATTATCTAAGGTCTATCACTAGGTGATCGATCATAGAAAAATCCTAAACCTCAAAAACGTGAGATCTAATACCTATTAGAAATGAAACAATGAAATTTACAAAATGATTTTTACATGGTAAAGTATGCATGCAAATCAAGTCTTTTTGGTCACAATGTCAAACACAATTAATTATACAATATTTGATTTTTCAGGAATTTTTAGAGCAATGACGAATCAAATATGAATTTCAGAGCACAAAGTGGGCAAAATATGCTAATTTCCACAAAACAATTAATTATTAATTAACCACTAACCACAAAATTCTCCACAATATATCAAAATGTAGAGAATTAAGTGTAGAACAAAATGCCAAATTTTGATAAATAAAATAATGCTTGAAAGATGTCCAAAACATAAGGGAAACACATGGGAATAATTGTAATAAATAAATATAAAATAAATAAAGAAATAATTACAGTGGGGTGCTGAAATGTAAATACCGATACTCAGGGGGTAATACTGCAAAATTTCCAAGGGGCACGTGCTGCGTACGTGCCCTTGGCTGGCGGGGGTTGAAATGTGATATGGAGGGTGTTCGAGGGTCTTCTTGCAAATTTTCTCATGGTCACCTGCTAGGCACGTCACCCGGGGGCTGGGATGTTGTTTCCTCCGGTCACGCGCGTTGGACGCGGGTGGGCCTCGGGCCAGTCGCCCTAATGATGGAGAGGCGGAGGGGGCGCTGTCACCGCCCTAATGATGGTGGCGGCGAAGTCTCCTCGGCATCGGTCGGAGTTGGTGTTGACGTTGTGTCGGTGACACAGGCTCGATGAGGACGACAGTGAAGAACGAAGTTGTTGTCGATCGGAAGAGAACGACGAATATGGCTGAGAAGATGGCCGAATAAGATGGCGATGAAGCGGTCGTCATTGTCGTAGGCTCGACGGCACGAAGGCTGGAGCAAGGCAAGAGGGTGGAGGGCGATCTGCAGCAAGGCGTCGCCGCCTTGGATCTCGTTGTACATGCATCTCTCATCAGCACTGTCACCGCCTCGAGGAGGTCTGCGGTGCAATCGGTGGATGGGACTGTCAATGGGGCTGCATTGTCTTTTTATAAGGGAGGGGTTCTCGGCCAGAGATGGAAGTAGGCATGGAATGGAATCGCGAGGGATTCGCGGAGATCTGGGCGAATCGGGAAGATGATGAGATTGAGGGTGAAAGAGGGAGGAGATCGGAGATAAGGGGCGAGCAGCACGGCGGAGAAATCGGGGGGTGATTGGCGGCGGCCCGAAGGGGAAGGCGCTTGGAGAAGATGGTTGTGGGCCGTCCGATCGGACGACCTGTGTGGAGAAGCATGGCGCGTGGGGGCTCAAGAGGGGGGGTGCACGTGCGGAGCCCGTGCCTTGGAGGCACGCGCGACGCACGTGCATCCAGTTTAATTTTAATTAATTTATTCTTTTTATTTAATTTTTTTACAAAACAATGAATAAAAAGCCCAAAAATAGCGAACAGGTGGCGGCACCAGGTGCTGCCACGTGTCAGCACCACAAAATTCGAAAATAAAAGATTTCGTAAAATCGATAAAAAATAGTAAATGACCTCGGATTGAAAATGTTTCTTAACAAAAATTGCTCGTCACGATGAGATCTACAATGTTTATGTATATCAAAACAAAATCGATCATTTGCACATAGTGGTATTTTTGGGGTATCTCGTGTATGTAGAACACCTTGATTTTGGGGTTTTGTAATTTTTATATCATTTTTTAGATCAGATAAAAATTCGAAAAGAAATATGATAAATCAAGATAAATAATTACATATTAATCTATTTTTTGGAATTTTATTAATTGAAAAAATAAGGATATAAAATAATAGGTCAAAAACTGCTAAAATAACATATACAAAAGAGGCCCAAGACCCAACTTTCACATATGAGCTCCGATTCACTTGAACTTGGTCTTGTTTTGAAGGTAATTGAATGTACATTAGTACAAAAGTGAGTAGGATTAAAACGGACACTAGATGAGGAAGATATAAGGTTTTTAGTCCGAAAATCCTGAAACTAGGGTTTGGGTTTTGGTCCACTTATCTGGGTTAGTTATTTTTTTGTATTTTTCATTTATTATTGTTAGTTATATGTACACAGTGGAAGTGGTTTTGGGTCATTCAGAGTTAGCATGAATGAGTTAAAAATAAGGGAAGTTAGGCTATGTACAGGTCCTTTTTGGCTAAGATTTTTGGCTTCTTATTTTATGCAGAAATTTGTGCTAAAATGTCATTCTTATGAAAGCATGCATGAATGCTAATTATGCAGAATAAATGCCGAAATTCTGTTGATTTTAGGGGTTTTGAGCTAAGAAATGACATTTAGAGTGATGAATTCGAGATTCATCAATGAGATCCATGAAAGTTGGGGGAATTTGTTAGTCCAAAAGGCATAACTAAGAATTCATAATGTCCATATCTAGTTCGGAAGGCTGTCTTGGGGTATCCTCATCTTTTAACTTCAACTGATGGTATCTAGATCTTAAGTCAATTTTGTAATACATAGTCGAACCATGTAACTAGTAAAAGAGATAATATATTCTTGGTAGAGGATGCTTATTCTTTATTGTACTCTTGTTTAACTGTCTATAGTCAACTGATGCCAAGTTCATAATATAAATAACCTCGGCACCATTGTTCTAACAGTTGTTGAGCCTTTAGAGTAGATATGTATTCGACATTATCATTAGATGTCTTTCCAATGAACTAGAACTCTATCGAGTTAGGTAGGTGAAACGTTACTGTCTTTTGAAAACAATCAAGACATGCATGATGCCTTTCTAGCCAATCCATCATAAGGATGACATCAAAGTAATCCATTTCAAAAGTAATACGAAAACAGGTAATTGATGTGCTGCTATCAGTACTATACAATCATACAGGATTTCTCCGATTATAAATACTTGTCCTCCTGGTTCCTTGATAATATAGGACTGTTGTACTTCTAGTGGTATCTTACCTACAGTGGGTACTAAACGTCGAGCAATAAATGAATATGAAGCACCAGAATCAAACAAGGCATGTACTGAAAAGCCATGAATAGTAACGGTACCTCATACGATCGTGCCTGATTTGTAGGCTTGTTCTTCAGTGATTGCATTGAGCTGCCATTAGGAATAGGCAGGCTAGAACCCGCAACACTTTGTGGTGGTTGCTGTGCAGGAGACGCTCCTTGTGATCCAGGACCTCTACCATGTCTTCATCCGCGTGTTGCTCCATATCTTGAGGTGGATGTTATACTGTTAATTGGGGTTGGTTTAAACCATGCCCCTCTAAACTTCGGATAATCTCTATTGATGTGGCCTTCCTGATGATAGTAAAAACACACACGTGCTCTTGTTTGAGCTGAAGACCCAGCCAAAGAGGTGCTAGCTCATGTTGTTGAGTCGTGAGGATATAGTGGAGGTCTAGATAAACCCCTTCTTCTAGATAATTCCTAGCCCAAAGTCTGTGGTGAGCTAATATTAGACCCTACTGGATGATAACGATTGTCTCTTCGGTTATAGTTCACCTTACGTTTGGATGGTCCACCAGTAAAGTGAAAGCTTCTTCTTTGGTAGTTTTCATCCCTCTCCATCTCAATATGAGAGATGATGTCCATCGCTTCATCTACAGCAATGGCTCTAAAACCTGCAAGCTTCTCTCTCAAATATCCCTAAAGACTGCTAAGAAATTTGGTAAGACACTCTTGTGGTGAAGCTTCTAACGCTGGGGAGCAACCTAGGTGCTCCGTAAAGTGAATATGATAATCTCGCACATTCTTGGATCCTTAGGTCAAAGAAGCTAACTCCCTCCTCTTCAATTCATCCGAGTGGGAGGGACATAAGTGAGCTTGGAACCTTTCTTCAAAAACATCCCATGGAATAGGATCTACTAATTTTTTTGGAAATGTCTCTCCACCATTGTCTTGCATAGTCTGCTAAAGAGCAATAAGCGAAGTGCACCCAAGTATCTGCTGGTGCGTGTATTATTCTCAACATCCTGCTGACATCATCAAACCATAGTTTTGCCTCAGTAGGTGACTCTATGCCTTCAAATCAAGGAATATTTCCATTTCGATATTGTCTAGTAATGTTTGGTTTCTAAGAAGGGCCTTCTCCATTGCTCCTTCAATCGGGGTAGGAGCAGACTCAGTTGAAGGATGGTAACTAGATTCCTCCTCATAAAGATGGACAAAAACTTCAGTTCTATTATCCACAAGCTTAGATGCCTCGGGACTCTCAGATAGTGCATTAAGCCTCTCCTCCAAGGCTTGTTGCTTTTACCTCATGTCTTGGAGCATTATCATCATAGACGCTAACTGTCTAGACACGTCTTGGTCAGCCATGATCTTGGGATAAGTCAAGGTCAAAGGTAAGATTCTATATATCTTAGCATGATGTACACAATGAACAATGACTTGTGAATGGTTTTGCAGTCAATTATTAAGATCAAAGGATCTTAATACAACCTTAGTTTCTGAATACCGCTCATCGTTTTCAATTACTAAATAAATTACTGGAGTAAACTGCTCTTATACCAATCTGTCGCAACCCTAATTCATGGTTGTTGGATCCTCCCATATCTGGATATGGTTACTCAGCAATAATTTATTCACCAATCACAACAAACATTCAGCAACAGATTGCAATTAAAAATACTCAGAAGAAAGTATTTTAACACTTTTGCATACACAAAATAAGGTTCACATAATACATTGTTCCACTATAACCATTTACATGTACATCATCTTTAAAGGAAAATACACAAAAGATTACTAACTACCTTACAGTTAAGAGCTACTGTGGCTGGTTGGATGACTATGATAACTGGTTGGATTACTAAAGTTCTTGCGATTGCTCACCGACACTCATTGGGTTTTCCATAAATCATAGGATAAAAAAAATTAGCGAATGCTAAGTAACGAAGAAGAGAAAAGCAAGCAATTTGTGTAATTTTTCAAAACTTGTTATCACAAAAGGTTTCATTCCTTCTCATTAATTTAAGTTATTTTCCTTTCTATTCCACGTCAAGGATTAGTCCAGGGGAACCCACCATTCTCAGACTCCGAAGCTGTGGACGCTTAGGGATTGGAGATTGTGTTGATCTTGGTAAGCTTATGCCACTGCACGTCGCCTCAACCAGTCCTCCAATACTACCCTGACAATTTCCTTTTCTTTTATTAATCAGGGTCTCAAACCCTCAGCCTAGAAAACAAAGGAGCACACCGTCCTCGAGGACTTGGTTTCTTAAAACTCAGGATAACAATTAATCATATAACCTTGTGGCTTTAAATACCTATTATAGTGACCTAGCTGCTATTGAACCACCCGTGCCTCCTCTTGGAAAGACCACATCTTCCGTCATTCAACTCGAAGATATTGGATTTCGGTACCAAGTGTTACAAATCATTCATTTCGTGTGCACTTATCATAATAGTGCAACCGTGTACGACCTAGGTAGGGAAATGCCAATACGGGCTCCTTCCGACAAACCTACAAGTTGCATGTCCGATCTGTAGTTCTACTCCCAGTCATCCTTAACGTGACACACGATCCTTTTCATGATCCAACTCAAACAACAACAATTCCCATGCTTTAATTCTTTCGTTAAATCTTCGGTTTGCATAATCAACAACACAGTATAGACTCACATAAATATTATTCATATGCATATATACTCGTATTTGTGCCTATTTTAACTCCCAAAGCCTCCACTACATCAATTCGATGCTTAAATCTTATTTTAGTAGGAATCACAAAGCAACTCTTCAGACATTCTAAAAAATAGCCAAAATTAGGGTTTTTCATTAAGAGAACATAAAATCAAGAATTTAAATAAACTCGTATGAAAACCTAAGAGCAAAAGGAAGGATTTCATTACCTAATCGAGCTCTCTCTCACGTATGCAATGCTTTATCGTGTTTAGTTTTTAGAAAGGATGTTTTAGGGCCCCTGAAAAGATCGAATTTGATTTTCGTATCAAAACCCGCTAAGAACGTGTCAAGAAGCGAACAACGAACCAAGAACACGAATAACGCGAAGAACATGAAGAACACGAAGAACACGAAGAATGCCAAGAACATATTTTATCTTGAAATTTCAGAAGACCCTTATATGGGGTGATATTTCTAGGAAAATTTCGGCAAAGTTTCTCCTTATACAGGGACATATTTCTCAGAAAATTTCGGCAGAGTTTACCTTATATCAGGATATATTTCTTGGAAAATTTCGGTAGAGTTTCCCCTTATATAGGTACATATTTCAAAATAAAAATGAAAAGAGTTTTCTCTATAAAATCAAATGAGAGGAAAATAACAATACAATTGAAATATTATAATGAAGCTGCAGGTGATGGAGAATCAGTAGATACCACATGTCTTAAGTGAGTGAATGTGTGACGAATCACAGTGTTCACTGACGTGTATAGCTGCCCGTAATGAAGTAGGGTATTACATGGATTTCTCCATCAAAATAACTAAAAAACAAGAAAAGAAAGAACAATAAGAACTAGAGAATCGGTAGACACCACGCGTCTTAAGTGAGTGAATGTGTGATGAATCACAGGGTTCACTAACATGCATAGCCGCCCGCACCTAAGTATGGTGTTACACAGATTTCTCCTCTAACCACAAAAAGAAACGAATCGTAAAAAAAGATGAATGAAGAATAAAACTTGGAAAAATAGAGGATGAATTGAACGCCTATCTTATGAAGCAAACTAAGAGAGGATCATACCTTCCTCCTCATCGTTCTCCCGGCAGCACTTCACTAGCGTTCTTTTCCCGTCTCCCACACCTCCTCCTAACCTCTCAACCCTAGCCCTTGTGTGGTGGTGGTAGTAAAAATCCTAGAGAATGCATGGGTGGGGGTATTTATAGGCTCCAGAAAACTGCTAACCATGGCTAGTAAGCCATGGTTTAGCCCATAACTGCAGTTAGCACTCGAAGGTTTTGGCCAAAACTTATCCGAAACTTATGGCTCAAGTTACAACATTCGAGAGGATTCTAGAATCACTAATGACGCTTAATTAACACTAATCGTGATTAACTTTCAGTAATCGCGATTTAACTTTGCGTCTTATGTGTTTTTTGCAAACTATTGATTAGTGTTTTATAATGATCATTAGCAGTTTTCAGTCTGTCATTAGTTTCTTTAATCATTCTTACTTACTCTTAATGACAGTCATTAAGGGTTATTGTCGTATTAACCCTCCTTACTTCTTTTTCTTCTGAAAATCATAACAAATCGAAATGAAGTTTGATTCACATGAAACAAATTCCATTGGTTTTCTCTTGACGAGTCGGATCCTATGATATAGGATTCGAGAGATGCCATGTTCATGGATTTACACACCTAGCTACGATGAAGACTCATACAAGCACAGATTGAAGCCAATACCAACAACTTCATACGTAAGGAACATGTAGGCCATGATAAATCCACCTCAGAGACAAGTTTGGCCTTTGATTTTATATGTTTATCTGGTGCCATTTCTCTCAGTACGGTAGGAGATTATAGTCTTCTACACATTCAAAGTTGGGATTGGGGGATCGAGCATCCGAGAGATCTACTCTAACTATATCATCTTCTTCACCAGCTGAGCAGTGATCCAGAGTTGTAGTTGAAGTGTTTGGAGGATCATTTACACCACATTCACTTTCTTCTCCACTACCACCACCACCTTTAGAGAATAAAGTAAGATGTAGTGTTGAGTCAACATCAAGGAAGAACACACTCATCATGAAGTATTCTTCAACACCAATAAACAAAGCAACCCACACTATTTTTCCATCTAGTTATTATTCTAAACATGGATTTGATGATACTATATAGCCTATTTTTTATCATCCTATTGTACTTGTTGATTTTGATATGAGTAAGAGAAATGAACAATTTATTGTTTAATCAGATTCTGTCCCACTTCCATCTACATTGAATAAAATAAAACTACAAAAAAAATAAAATATACCTATCTGATCATGGAGTGGTAGAGATGTTATAGAGCATCTTCTTAGACATGCCTCTCCTTAAGGCCATGGAGTACATGCCCGCAATAAAAAAAAGGGAATGAAAGAAGCATGTACTAGGAAGTGCCAACCCAAGCAGAATAGACACTAAAGAATAGATAGGAATATCTTCATCATGGATATAGATTACACCACTAGCAACCTTCTACGTAAAAAGAAAGATAAGGGATCTCCTCACATTCATTCTTTGATATTTTATCAGAAGTTCGATCATACATTTCTTCATAGTGGATCCTTAGTCAATTTTATGCCATCTTCGCTACTGATTGAGTTTGGGTTGGGGCATCTGAGATTAACCAGGATGATCCTTTAGTTTGTTGATAGATCAATCAAGAGTCTGAGGGGCATTCTCGAGGATGTTATTGTAACGATGCAAATCATGAGCTTCCTAGTTGATTCATTACTCCATACCCTGATCATAATTGGTTGGTCGTTCCTTCAAATGGCTGAAGCGATAGTTGATTATGGTACTGGAGTGATCGCCTTTCACTCTCGTAGTGATAAGGTGAAGATTGAGACGATCATAGATTCGAGGCCATCAGTGCCACCAATAAGGGATGTGAGAGCCATGAGTACACCAGATTCTAAGGATTGTGATTTTCTAATTGAGATTCAAGATACTGATTTATTGAATAGTTTCATAGATACCCAGGAGTTCCTTTCTTAGGAGGAACCCTTGGAAATCACAGTCACCTTTAGTTCCCTTGTTGATGACTCATAGTTTTTAGTTGATGGATTGCTGGAGCTATCTTCTAAGGATCAGTATGAGTTACTTTCGGAGGTGCATTTTGAGATTTATTATATAGACTATTCTAAGATTACTGTTGACATACCTTTTGTTGAGATATCTAAGCCACGTACATATTTACCAGAGATAGTCACTGATGAGATACATCCTATTAAGATTAATGCTGAGGTATCTAAGCCACTTATTGATGAGTTTATGTAGATCATTGATCGAACTGATGAGCCATCCTTGTATGAGAAGAGAGCATTTCTTGCAGATCTTTCTGATACATTACCTGTTGAGCCTACTATAGCCACGGTGGACAAATTCACATGGTACAAATCATGTACCTTCTACCAGTGCAGTTGCAGAGCATGCTGTAGAGTTCATTCATACACCACCTGAGCTCAATGTTTTACCCTCATCTCTGAAGTATGACTTCCTTGAGAGTTCCCCCCAAATGTTTTCGATCGTCATCAGTTCATAGTTGACCGACATCTAGGAATCTCACGTGCTAGAGGTTCTTGAGAGAAACTACAAAGCAATTGTTTGGAGTATTTAGGATCTTAATGGGATTATTTCTGCTTTGTGCTCACATCACATCTACTTAGAGGATGACAACAGGCCAACCCATGAGTTTTAGCATTGTCTAAATACTAATGTGCATGTGTTTTCATGTAAGAGATCTGGAAATGGTGTGGTGTTGTCTTCATTTATCCCATTTCGGATTGCAAGTGGGTCAGTTCGTTGCATGTGGTCCCGAAGAAATCAGAGATTACTACTGTGACGAATGACCATCGTGAGGAGATTCTGACTCATGTACCCACTTCATGATGTGTCTGCATAGATTAACTGTTGGCTGGACTCAGTGACCAATAAAGATCACGTTCCACTACACTTCATTTATCACATTATAGAAAGTTTGGCAGAAGGAGTTCTTTTATTTCTTAGAAGGGCAATTGCGATATAACAAAGTAGCAATCACTATTAAGGATCAGAGAAGGCTACTTTTAATTGTTTGTTTATCACAAATACCTTTAGATGGTTGCCCTTTAGATTGTGTAATGCTCTCTCTACATTTCAGAGGTGTATGTAGGTCATTTTTCTCGGTTTATGGGGATATATTCAACTCATAGCTTAATCATTTAGATCGAGTACTTCAAAGATGTTGTGAGGTAAACTTAGTGCTCTAATGGGAGAAGATTCATTTTATGGTGACTAATGGGATTGCATTGGGCCACATAATCTCCAAATATGGTATGAAGGTTGACCAAGTTAAGATCGACGTGATCTCCAAGCAAGAGCTGTCACTGAGTTTGAAGTAGTTGAGGTCATTTCTTAGACATGTTGGATTCTATAGGCAATTCATTAAGGATTTCATCAAGATCGCCATGCCTTTAACTAAGTTTTGTGCATAGAAAGTGAGTTTATTCATGATGAGAAAGTCCTCCTTGCCTTCCATTAGAATAAAGATATGGTTACTAGTGATCATGTCCTTCAGCCATCTGATAGGTCTCTCCCCTTTGAGATCATGATGGACGCGTAAGGTTTTGTAGTTGGAGTTGTTTTAGTACAGAGACAACATGGTGTACCATATTCCATACACTATGATAGCAAGACTCTAGATGAGGCATAGCGCAACTACACAATTACATAGAAAGATATGTTAGAAGTATTGTTCGTGTTAGAGAAGTCCTACTCCGACCTTCTGGGTTCACACGTGATTGTTTACACGGATCATGCTGCCATACAGTATATACAAGATAAGGACGTCAAACCACACCTTATACGATGGATCCTTCTTCTCTTGAAGTTTAATTTAGAGATTCTAGACAAAACTGCAGTGAAGTTCATATGTAAGGAACATGTAGCCCATGATAAATCCACGTCAGAGACAAGTTTGGCCTTTGATTTTATATGTTTATCTGGTCCCATTTCTCTCAGTACGGTAGGAGATTATAGTCTTCAACACATTCAAAGTTGGGATTGAGGGATCGAGCATCCGAGAGATCTACTCTAACTATATCATCTTCTTCACCAGCTGAGCAGTGATCCAGAGTTGTAGTTGAAGTGTTTGGAGGATCATTTACACCACATTCACTTTCTTCTCCACTACCACCATCACCTTTAGAGAATAAAGTAAGATGTAGTGTCGAGTCAACATCAAGGAAGAACACACTCATCGTGGAGTATTCTTCAACACCAATAGACAAAGCAACCCACACTATTTTTCCATCTAGTTATTATTCTAAACATGGATTTGATGATACTGTATAGCCTATTTTTTATCATCCTATTGTACTTATTGATTTTGATATGAGTAAGAGAAATGAACAGTTTATTGTTTAATCAAATTTTATCCCACTTCCATCTACATTGAATAAAATAAAACTACAAAAATAAAATAAAATATACCTATCTGATCATGGAGTGGTAGAGATGTTATAGAGCATCTTCTTAGACATGCCTCTCCTTAAGGCCATGGAGTGCATGCCCGCAATAAAAAAAAGGGAATGAAAGAAGAATGTACCTGGAAGTGCCAGCCCAAGCAGAATAGACACTAAAGAATAGATAGGAATATCTTCATCATGGATATAGATTACACCACTAGCAACCTTCTACGTAAAAATAAAGATAAGGGATCTCCTCACATTCGTTCTTTGATATTTTATCAGAAGTTCGATCATACTCTTCTTGATAGCGGATCCTTAGTCAATCTTATGCCATCTTCGCTACTCATTGAGTTTGGGTTGGGGCATCTGAGACTAACCAGGATGATCCCTTAGTTTGTTGATAGATCAATCAAGAGTCTGAGGGGCATTCTCGAGGATGTTATTGTAACGATGCAAATTATGAGCTTCCTAGTTGATTCATTACTCCATACCCTGATCATAATTGGTTTGTCGTTCCTTCAAATGGCTGAAGCGATAGTTGATTATGGTACTGGAGAGATCGCCTTTCACTCTCGTAGTGATAAGGTGAAGATTGAGACGATCATAGATTCGAGGCCATCAGTGCCACCAATAAGGGATGTGAGAGCCATGAGTACACCAGATTCTAAGGATTGTGATTTTCTAACTGAGATTCAATATACTGATTTATTGAATAGTTTCATAGATACCCAGGAGTTCCTTTCTTAGGAGGAACCCTTGGAAAGCACAGTCACCTTCAGTTCCCTTATTGATGATTCATAATTTTTAGTTGATGGATTGCTGGAGCTATCTTCTAAGGATCAGTATGAGTTACTTTCGGAGGTGCATTTTGAGATTTATTATATAGACTATTATAAGATTACTGTTGACATACCTTTTGTTGAGATATCTAAGCCACATACATATTTACCAGAGATAGTCACTAATGAGATACATCCTATTAAGATTAATGCTGAGGTATCTAAGCCACTTATTGATGAGTTTATGGAGATCATTGATCGACCTGATGAGCCATCCTTGTATGAGAAGAGAGCATTTCTTGCAGATCTTTCTGATACATTACATGTTGAGCCTACAATAGCCACGGTAGACAAATTCACATGGTACAAATCATGTACCTTCTACCAGTGCAGTTGTAGAGCTTGTTGTAGAGTTCATTCATACACCACCTGAGCTCAATGTTTTACCCTCATCTCTGAAGTACGCCTTCCTTGAGAGTTCCCCCCAAATGTTTTCAATCGTCAGCAGTTCACAGTTGACCGACATCTACGAATCTCACGTGCTAGAGGTTCTTGAGAGAAACTACAAAGCAATTGTTTGGAGTATTTAGGATCTTAATGGGATTAATTCTGCTTTATGCTCACATCACATCTACTTAGAGGATGACAACAGGACAACCCATGAGTTTTAGCATTGTCTAAATACTAATGTGCATGTGTTTTCATGTAAGAGATCTGGAAATGGTGTGGCGTTGTCTTCATTTATCCCATTTCGGATTGCAAGTGGGTCAGTTCGTTGCATGTGGTCCCGAAGAAATCAAAGATTACTATTGTGACGAATGACCATCGTGAGGAGATTCTGACTCATGTACCCACTTCATGATGTGTCTGCATAGATTAACTGTTGCCTGGACTCAGCGACCAATAAAGATCACGTTCCACTACCCTTTATTTATCACATTATAGAATGTTTGGCAGAAGGAGTTCTTTTATTTCTTAGAAGGGCAATTGCGATATAACAAAGTAGCAATCACTATTAAGGATCAGAGAAGGCTACTTTTAATTGTTTGTTTATCACAAATACCTTTAGATGGTTGCCCTTTAGATTGTGTAATGCTCTCTCTACATTTCAGAGGTGTATGTAGGTCATTTTTCTCGGTTTATGGGGATATATTCAACTCATAGCTTAATCATTTAGATCGAGTACTTCAAAGATGTTGTGAGGTAAACTTAGTGCTCTAATGGGAGAAGATTCATTTTATGGTGACTAATGGGATTGCATTGGGCCACATAATCTCCAAATATGGTATGAAGGTTGACCAAGTTAAGATCGACGTGATCTCCAAGCAAGAGCTGTCACTGAGTTTGAAGTAGTTGAGGTCATTTCTTAGACATGTTGGATTCTATAGGCGATTCATTAAGGATTTCATCAAGATCGCCATGCCTTTAACTAAGTTTTGTGCATAGAAAGTGAGTTTATTCATGATGAGAAAGTCCTCCTTGCCTTCCATTAGAATAAAGATATGGTTACTAGTGATCATGTCCTTCAGCCATCTGATAGGTCTCTCCCCTTTGAGATCATGATGGACGCGTAAGGTTTTGTAGTTGGAGTTGTTTTAGTACAGAGACAACATGGTGTACCATTTTCCATACACTATGATAGCAAGACTCTAGATGAGGCATAGCGCAACTACACAATTACATAGAAAGATATGTTAGAAGTATTGTTCGTGTTAGAGAAGTCCTACTCCGACCTTCTGGGTTCACATGTGATTGTTTACACGGATCATGCTTCCATACAGTATATACAAGATAAGGACGTCAAACCACACCTTATACGATGGATCCTTCTTCTCTTGAAGTTTAATTTAGAGATTCTAGACAAAACTGCAGTGAAGTTCATATGTAAGGAACATGTAGCCCATGATAAATCCACGTCAGAGACAAGTTTGGCCTTTGATTTTATATGTTTATCTGGTCCCATTTCTCTCAGTACGGTAGGAGATTATAGTCTTCAACACATTCAAAGTTGGGATTGAGGGATCGAGCATCCGAGAGATCTACTCTAACTATATCATCTTCTTCACCAGCTGAGCAGTGATCCAGAGTTGTAGTTGAAGTGTTTGGAGGATCATTTACACCACATTCACTTTCTTCTCCACTACCACCATCACCTTTAGAGAATAAAGTAAGATGTAGTGTCGAGTCAACATCAAGGAAGAACACACTCATCGTGGAGTATTCTTCAACACCAATAGACAAAGCAACCCACACTATTTTTCCATCTAGTTATTATTCTAAACATGGATTTGATGATACTTTATAGCCTATTTTTTATCATCCTATTGTACTTATTGATTTTGATATGAGTAAGAGAAATGAACAGTTTATTGTTTAATCAGATTTTATCCCACTTCCATCTACATTGAATAAAATAAAACTACAAAAATAAAATAAAATATACCTATCTGATCATGGAGTGGTAGAGATGTTATAGAGCATCTTCTTAGACATGCCTCTCCTTAAGGCCATGGAGTGCATGCCCGCAATAAAAAAAAGGGAATGAAAGAAGAATGTACCTGGAAGTGCCAGCCCAAGCAGAATAGACACTAAAGAATAGATAGGAATATCTTCATCATGGATATAGATTACACCACTAGCAACCTTCTACGTAAAAATAAAGATAAGGGATCTCCTCACATTCGTTCTTTGATATTTTATCAGAAGTTCGATCATACTCTTCTTGATAGCAGATCCTTAGTCAATCTTATGCCATCTTCGCTACTCATTGAGTTTGGGTTGGGGCATCTGAGACTAACCAGGATGATCCCTTAGTTTGTTGATAGATCAATCAAGAGTCTGAGGGGCATTCTCGAGGATGTTATTGTAACGATGCAAATTATGAGCTTCCTAGTTGATTCATTACTCCATACCCTGATCATAATTGGTTTGTCGTTCCTTCAAATGGCTGAAGCGATAGTTGATTATGGTACTGGAGAGATCGCCTTTCACTCTCGTAGTGATAAGGTGAAGATTGAGACGATCATAGATTCGAGGCCATCAGTGCCACCAATAAGGGATGTGAGAGCCATGAGTACACCAGATTCTAAGGATTGTGATTTTCTAATTGAGATTCAATATACTGATTTATTGAATAGTTTCATAGATACCCAGGAGTTCCTTTCTTAGGAGGAACCCTTGGAAAGCACAGTCACCTTCAGTTCCCTTATTGATGATTCATAATTTTTAGTTGATGGATTGCTGGAGCTATCTTCTAAGGATCAGTATGAGTTACTTTCGGAGGTGCATTTTGAGATTTATTATATAGACTATTATAAGATTACTGTTGACATACCTTTTGTTGAGATATCTAAGCCACATACATATTTACCAGAGATAGTCACTGATGAGATACATCCTATTAAGATTAATGCTGAGGTATCTAAGCCACTTATTGATGAGTTTATGGAGATCATTGATCGACCTGATGAGCCATCCTTGTATGAGAAGAGAGCATTTCTTGCAGATCTTTCTGATACATTACATGTTGAGCCTACAATAGCCACGGTAGACAAATTCACATGGTACAAATCATGTACCTTCTACCAGTGCAGTTGTAGAGCTTGTTGTAGAGTTCATTCATACACCACCTGAGCTCAATGTTTTACCCTCATCTCTGAAGTACGCCTTCCTTGAGAGTTCCCCCCAAATGTTTTCGATCGTCAGCAGTTCACAGTTGACCGACATCTAGGAATCTCACGTGCTAGAGGTTCTTGAGAGAAACTACAAAGCAATTGTTTGGAGTATTTAGGATCTTAATGGGATTAATTCTGCTTTATGCTCACATCACATCTACTTAGAGGATGACAACAGGACAACCCATGAGTTTTAGCATTGTCTAAATACTAATGTGCATGTGTTTTCATGTAAGAGATCTGGAAATGGTGTGGCGTTGTCTTCATTTATCCCATTTCGGATTGCAAGTGGGTCAGTTCGTTGCATGTGGTCCCGAAGAAATCAAAGATTACTATTGTGACGAATGACCATCGTGAGGAGATTCTGACTCATGTACCCACTTCATGATGTGTCTGCATAGATTAACTGTTGCCTGGACTCAGCGACCAATAAAGATCACGTTCCACTACCCTTTATTTATCACATTATAGAATGTTTGGCAGAAGGATTTCTTTTATTTCTTAGAAGGGCAATTGTGATATAACAAAGTAGCAATCACTATTAAGGATCAGAGAAGGCTACTTTTAATTGTTTGTTTATCACAAATATCTTTAGATGGTTGCCCTTTAGATTGTGTAATGCTCCCTCTACATTTCAGAGGTGTATGTAGGTCATTTTTCTCGGTTTATGGGGATATATTCAACTCATAGCTTAATCATTTAGATCGAGTACTTCAAAGATGTTGTGAGGTAAACTTAGTGCTCTAATGGGAGAAGATTCATTTTATGGTGACTAATGGGATTGCATTGGGCCACATCATCTCCAAATATGGTATGAAGGTTGACCAAGTTAAGATCGACGTGATCTCCAAGCAAGAGCTGTCACTGAGTTTGAAGTAGTTGAGGTCATTTCTTAGACATGTTGGATTCTATAGGAGATTCATTAAGGATTTCATCAAGATCGCCATGCCTTTAACTAAGTTTTGTGCATAGAAAGTGAGTTTATTCATGATGAGAAAGTCCTCCTTGCCTTCCATTAGAATAAAGATATGGTTACTAGTGCTCATGTCCTTCAGCCATCTGATTGGTCTCTCCCCTTTGAGATCATGATGGACGCGTAAGGTTTTTTAGTTGGAGTTGTTTTAGTACAGAGACAACATGGTGTACCATTTTCCATACACTATGATAGCAAGACTCTAGATGAGGCATAGCGCAACTACACAATTACATAGAAAGATATGTTAGAAGTAATGTTCGTGTTAGAGAAGTCCTACTCCGATCTTCTGGGTTCACATGTGATTGTTTACACGGATCATGCTGCCATACAGTATATACAATATAAGGACGTCAAACCACACCTTATCCGATGGATCCTTCTTCTCTTGAAGTTTAATTTAGAGATTCAAGACAAAACTGCAACGAAGAAATTATGTGGTACATTGCCGTTGTCGGATATAAGATGCAAAGTCCCCTGAGCATCTACTACTTCCTAATTCAAGAGGTCTTTATAGATGAGGTTACAATGTTATTTACCTCACTTCCATGGTACACTGATATTGTGAACTATCTTCTCTCCATTAAAGTTCCACAAGATTGGGCAAAGCATAAGGTAAATAGATTCCAAACAGAGATTTATTTTTACTAGTGGGAGGATCCGTACCTATTTCATGAGGGTGTGGATTGCATCTGGAGGTGGTGCACTCCTCAAGAAGAATACACGGGTGTTCTTGAGCATTGTCATAGACTAGAGGCTGGTTGGCATCATTTGGGGAAGTGCACAACAGCGAAGGTACTTCAGTGTGGCCTATGGTGGCCAACATTATTTAAGGATGCTACAGATAAGGTTTGAGGTTTTATTGATTGCCAAAGAATGGGAGGAACCATTGGTTCCAAAGATACCATGAACATGAGATGTATCTCGATTTATGATGTTTTTGATGCTTGGGGTATTGAATCCATGGTCCCTTTCTCTATCAGTGAAAGATTTCAGTACATCCTGCTTGCCATGGATTATGTTAGTCGTTGGGTGGAGGCGATCCCCACCCGAGCTGCTAATTATCACATGGTTTGTTCTTTCCTCAAGGACAACAGTATTACACAGCATGGGATACCCAAGATAGTCAATTTAGAAAGGGGAAACCATTTTTCAATTGAGAGGTCAGAAAGTTTGTGAAGGAGTATGCCGTTAAGAATATTGTTGCATGTCCATACCACCCACAGACTAACGACTTGGCTGAGATTTCAAATAGGGAGATCAAGATTATACTTTAGAAACTTCTATGTCCAAGTAGGAAGAGCTAGTGCTAGATACTTGATTTAGTTCTATGGGCTTATCGGGCGAGGTACAAGTCTTCATTGCTCATGGATCCTTATAGATTTGTTTATGGAAAGCAATGCTACTTTTCAGTTGAGTTAATTAATAAATCTTTATGGGAACTCTGTGTATGAAACTTGGATTAGGAGAGAGCCAGTCGGAGTAGGAAATCTGAATAGATTGCTGGAATTCTAAGAGTTTGTCTACGATAACTCACTCATGTATAAGGAGGAAATCAAGCGTTGTCATGATAGACACATTCTTGATCAGAAAGTTCCTTGATGGGAAATAAAAGTCATTTCCCATCAAACTAAAAGGTAAATGGTCAAGACCGTTCATTGTGAGAGTTGTGTGTGACGATGGTATTATTGTCATATCTAGGTTATCATCTGACGTACAAACATTTGTTATGAATGGACAATTGCTGAAGCCATATCTAGATCACGATACATTTCTATCCATGGTTTATTCCATCCATTTAATGATCCTTCGACATCTTCTACGTTTGATACATGAGCTGATATTCTTTTGTATATATTCCTTTCTTTTTATTCTTTATTCTTCTATTTTATCAAACACCTCTTTCCCATGTGTATGTGTTATACATAGGATGTACTATATGTATAGGGGGAGGTGAGTAACTTGAGTTGTTCTTTTCATTCTTTTTCATCACTCTTGTCTTTACTTTTACGAAGGATCCTCTACCCTGAGTATTGGGGGAGTGATGTCATTTTTCTCATTCCTCTTTCATGTTCTAATTTCTTTTTATTCTTATGCTCCCTTGCTCGTCCTTCAACTTGTTGATACTTAGGGATCTCTTACCATATGTATATGGGAGGACAAGTCAAGTCGTTGAGTCTGTATATTCTTTTCCTTAGTCTTCCATGCTTATATAGTCTGTATACTTAGGATTATTTAATCATAAGTATGGGGGGATCACATACTGCTTTCTATTCATTTGTTATTCTTTGAGTCATTGTTGTCTAGATTCTTTTGACTTTTCTATACTTCGCACGATTTAAATCTTCCTTTGTCATTTCTTTGTCACTTTAAGGACATAGTTCAAGATAAGTATATGGGTTGTCGTATATATTATATATATACTTTAGACATAACTAGTACTTCTGTGTGTCTAATAATATGGCTAATATAACTAGAATAAAAATGTTTTTAAAAGTTTGGTAAAAATCATTGAGAAATTCTTTGGTAAATAATGTTTTTTAAAAATCTTCATAAGTTGCTTGTACTAATATTTTGTAAATTATTTGTAAATCTTCTTTGCATTTTTTTTGTAAAAATCCTTTTTAAATTAAATTTTGGTAAAAATTATTGTAAAATAAGTTTGTTTGTAATTTTTTTTAAATTGTTTTTATCAAAATTAATTATGATGTAAAATTATTTGTAAATAAAAACATTTGTAAAAATTTTTTGTAAAATTTTGCAAACTATCTATGAAAATCATTTGCAAAAATGGTTGTAAAAAGAGTTTTTCTAAAATTTTGGAAAATGTTTTGTAAAGGTTTTGTAAAATGTTTGCAATTTTTTTGTAAAATTGTTTCTAAATGTTTTTGTCATCTTATATATAAATAACTTGTTTTTAAATATTGTTTATATATATCAGTCGCACAAAATGTTTGTAAATAGAACTTTTAATAATCTTGTTAATATGTGAATAAAGTTCTTTTGTGCATAAAATTCTTTTAATGAAATAATTTTTATAAATTTTATATAACTTTTATATAAGATGATATATTAAAATTTGTAAATAAAATTCTTTGTAGATAAAATCCATCTTGTAAAATTTGTGCATAAAACTTGCAAATATTCTTTCTGTAAATCTTGTATAAATTTTGTATAATGTTGTATATAATGTTTGTATGAAATTCTATGTGAATTTGTCTAGAAGAGATGTAAATTCTTGTAAATATTTATAATTCTCTCTATTAGAATTTTCATAAAAATTGGAAATTTTAAATCCATAAAAAATCCAAAACTCTCTGAAAAAGATTTTCAAAAGATTTATCTTTTTTTCCTTTTCCTTTATTTGAACAAATCCTTTGTATATATTTTCCGTATTTGCATGTGCATTTTTCAGAATGAAATTGATGTGTAAACTAATCTAGAATAAAATCAAAAAATGGATCTTTATTAAGACCTTAATCCACTTAATTTCAAAGGAACCTTAAAGGAACTGGTGTTAAGAATTTTAGGTCTAGAGACTTAATTCTCTGAGTCCACAAGACTATGTTCACATGTCATCTTGATTGGTCTAAGTATAATATTTTGTACATACGTATGGTTCTTGTAGATGGTGACCTATCTTGGATAAGAACTTTACACGTAGTTCTTCATTGATGATGTGGTGAGGATTAGAATTCTCTAGCAAATGGTCACAAATGGAAACATACGCAGTCACCTTGAGTGGCCAGTGCAACCCAACCTAGTCTAGTGGCATGGACATCTAACGATGGAAGCTGTTGTTTGCAATAAAGCTTCAAAAGGGGGATGGTGTGCTGGCACAATTTTTCCAAGACCCCAAAACATGTTTGGAAAAAAAGATTCTGTATCCGTAGGGGAACAATAAGGATATATGTGGTGCAACAATTCTTTCTATGATGTAGAAGAAAACATGTATCCAAAAAATATCATTCATGTATATATTTGACCACATTTGTCCAGCTTCAGAGAGACTACAGATCTTCATGGAGGCTTTGCTACACTGGCATGCTTCACAAGGAGATGTGGCTACACTGGCCACACTCGAGTTCTCTTCTTATTCTTCAAATTCTCCCCTTCGATTGTGGACACAGCACGTACCTGAACTAAGAAGGAAATACCCCGCTCCTCTAGGAAAGAGTAGATAGACAAGGAAATTAGAGTTACCTTGCAAAGAGAAGGTTGGTCTTTGTCATTTCGTATGTGGAGATATATGTTTCGCGTACACCGCACAAATATATACATAGTCATTAGAATTTGTGTAGGAGGACTTGTTCTGTCCTAACTGTTGAGGTGATCTATATATCATGGACGTCTCTTTGACATGTTTAGTTGTCCACGAAAGAAGGGGATCAAGGCACTCTAACCAATTGACCTTCTTTCACCACTATTGATCTCGACCATTTAAGGATTTGCAACCACTATACTCCACGTTCTGGACCTGTGATAAGGAAGAAACAAGAGGTGAGAACATCACATGCACAGAGTCTAACAAGTAAACAAACGTATCTCGACCAATCTCATTTTACTCACCTTCTTCCTCTTCAATTGGGAGTGACTCTGCAACCACCATCCCCATGCCCCGAGAATTAACCACCAGTGATTTGCGTAAAGAAGAAAGGGGGGATGAATATGTATTTCATCATCTTTATTCATTCATTTTAGCTTAAAATCCCTTCTTAAACACATGTAAATATTAATAAATCATTTATTATTATTCTTTATTCATTTATAAATATTGCACAAAAAACATTGTTTTTAACCTAAAATAAATAAAGAAATAAATAAAAAAATAAAGATTGTATATATGCAATAAATACAGTCTAACTCTAACCTTGAGTGAATGTCAAGACTTTACATGATCAATAAAGAATAAAGTAGGGGAAGACCTAGAGTAGAAAATAAATAAAAATCCAATTCCATTCGTTATTCATCAATTGCGCAAACACATTATTTTGTATATAAATCATTCTACTATTTTATCCCAAATAACAATGTTTTCTTCTATAAAATTGTACATAAAAATTAGTAGTAATATAAAAAATAACTGCAAGAAGAATTATTGTTCATTATGAAAATAATGACACTTTGAAAAAGTTGCAAAGTTAAAATTCCCAAACTCATATATTCTCTATAAAAAAATAAAAATAAGCAAACTCACTTTCATTATACACTAAATAAAATAAGATTTAAAATGAAAGTGTTTCTCTAAAATCGAACTTAAGATGTAAAATGTGATGTTTTGGGGTGTATTGTAAATTGTTCATGTACTATATATTATGTGAATATTTTATTTTGTATATTTCTTATTCATATTTTTCATATTGTATATTTACATAATTGAAAATATTTTATTTTATGAAAATAAAGTAAAAATTAAAATTACAAGAATCAAAATCATAAAAAATAAATTCATTGTACATATTATGTATTTACCACTATGTATATTATTGATATGCCTATTTATTTGCTTAATAAATTGTTTTGTAAAAAAAGAAATAAAAAATTATTTAAAATCCTTGTAAAATGTTTTCAAAAAATGAAATGAAAAAATATATGATTATTTATAGAATTAAATAATTGAAAATTATGTTGTATGTCTAGATAAAAATACATATGAATAAATGTTGTTATTTATTTTTAACCTATTTAATTAATTTGTTTAATTTACAAAAAATATAATAAATAAGATTATTTATTAAACTTTTTTTTACTTTATTTATTTTTTTATTTCAATTGTTTTATTAATTTATTTTCATTTTATTTAACATTTTTACCTTATTTTATCATGTAGCATCTTTTGTCCTATTTCGGGCCCACTCCCATCGGTGGACCTGAGTCTGTTGACCCGTGATAACCCTCTCCTTTACCTGTCTACTTGACTAAAGCCTCTTGCCGAAGTCTTTTCTCCTTTTTATTTCCGTCGATCTATTTCTCTCGATTTCTCTCCTTGCGCTCGAGTCATGTGTGTTGGTCGGTGACAAGGATCAATCATTTACGAGTATGAATGTGAGAGAGTGCAAGAAGACACGATCTACATCACGTCATCCAAATTCTCTGTCGCGACGTCCGAGCTTCTTCAATCTACCGCAATTGGATCGAGGTGAAGACCATTTCAACCCATGTAGGTAATTACGTAATATTCCATTCATTTTTTCTTTCAATTTATCATATTAACTTCTATAATTAGCTTGGATCAGATCATCTTCATTGAGATACGATCTACACTACATTCTCTTACACAACCTAACCACCTCCAGATCACCTCAAATCTGTATTTCGATCTACATGCCACTGTCGTACGTTGGAAATCCCCATACTAATCATTCCCTTTTTT
The DNA here is from genome assembly GCA_037367405.1 of Ottelia alismoides. Lineage (NCBI taxonomy): Eukaryota > Viridiplantae > Streptophyta > Magnoliopsida > Alismatales > Hydrocharitaceae > Ottelia > Ottelia alismoides. The sequence goes on from JAZKJV010006109.1 coordinate 278,007, forward strand.
CAACTAATAATTTGCTTGGAGCCACCTCAGAACAATAAGCATTCATTTTTAGGATTTGATTAGTGACCTGGAGCAGTAGATCAACATCTGGAGGTTTTTTTGAGCTACATGACACATATAAATCCAAATCCTTCATCTATACATCATTGGACTTGAACACCTCATTAGATCAAAGGAGGAGCACCGTAGGAACATCTTCAGATCTTCAGGAGGTTCTAGCAATCCAGATCTACCGAGTTGTGGTCGATTGACGGTTGTCTGATTCCCCCTTTTTCAAGTTCATCCTGGTGCCTTCAAGAGCGTTTGATCAACCACCATATCCAAATCCAATATAATTCGTCTGATAACGACCAAATTTCAACCACAGATCAAATCTCAAAGATCGAATTCACATTGATTATGAGCGCTTCAACCTTACTCTTCATATTAAAATAAACGTCCATTTCCGTCGTTCATTCATCCACATGTATTAGGAGTAAAATTTCAATTCCCATCCTTTCCTTTTATTTGATTTGCATATAAGTGCCAGTGAGACACATGTCATGCTATAATGGTTCGATAATTCACGTTGGAGCCAGTCTTGTTTATTTTGATTACTATTTATTCCTTTTGGTTGTATAAATATTCTTTGCATCTGACTTCTGGTGAATTTTGAAATACATAGCATGGATTTTATTATTATTGTGTGCCCCCTTTAAATAAAGTTATTTCCCTTGAAGTCCTTGCCAACGCACCTCATGTACACTAGCACATCCTTTTGGGTAAATTATGCATATTACCCATGTCCTTTTATTATGTTGCCTCCTTGGTCTTTAAAATAACTTTCTTTTGCATATATATACACTTGTTCAGCTGTGCAATGTTTTGAGTGTTAATTTGATTTAATAAATTGTTAATAAACATTTAAAACTCCCTAAAAATATTTGTAAACATCTATTAAGTAGTTTTATATTCAGTTATTTTATTTTCAATTTAAAATAGTTTTATAATTTTAGAAAAATTTAAAAACAATCCAATTTTTCCATTTTATATAAAATAAAAAATACAACCGAAAATAGTTTGAATTTTTATTAAAAAACTTGTGTGTGTTTGTTTTTATTTGTGTGAATTTATATACATTTCATCACTAAATTCCCTCAAAAAAACTAAAAATGTAAAACACTAAAATCACTTAAAAATTAATAGAAAATCCAAAAAATATTTATCAAATACATTTGTGAAAACCTAAAATATGTCTTTTTTTGTATATAATTTACACAATTTTGCTTTTATTTTATAAAAACATTATCATTATTTTTTACTCGTCGTTTTTCTTGTTTTAAATTATATCAAAAATATTTAAAAAAAATCTAATTCTTTTTGAAAAATCACGAAAATAATATTAAATTATCAAAAAACCAAAAAGATTTTTATCTTAATTTTCTTAATGTATATTTTTAATATGTTAAAAATAGAAAACCCTTGCCTTTTCTTATTTCTTTTATATATTTTTTCCTTTTGTTTGTTTTCTTTTATTAAAAATCTATAACATTTCCAAAATTTTAAAAGTCATAAAAAATGCAAAATCAAAAAACCATAAAAAATATATAATTTAAAATTCCCTAAAAAAACGAGAAAAATCCAAAAAAACTTGAGTACTTTGTTTTATGTTTCCCTGTTTTGTTTCTTTGATTTTTTCATTGATTTAAATAACCCTCTGGATTCATTGTTGCCTCCTTGAGTTTGATGCTATACAGTATACTTGTAAGTAAAATTGCATGCAAGATATTTTTCGCTTGCGTACACATCTCTTCTTTTTGTGTGCTTGAGAGTTGTAGATAATAATTAATAATTTTTTTTATTGGGAATTTTCAAGATTGCGATGACATTTTAGCCATTAAAAAATTTTTGAAAAGTCACTTTCCAAGATGGGGTTGAACCCCATTTTCAACCAAGATCTCACGTGCTGTCCACATGCATCAACATATTTACACAAATTTACCTACAAGTTCAAAGATTCGAAAAGAAGACATCGCCACCAAATTGCACATATGAAGCTTGCCCCCACCCAAGATTAATTGCAAGGACACCCTCGCATGCAGCATATTTTAATTTAAACAATTACGAGGGTAATCATCCATTCGAAGCTAATTAAAGAAGTTTATGCTCTAATTTGTTTCATTTATTTTTAATCAATGTTTTGCATTGAGAACCATGCATGTGTGCTGCAGTTTCAATCTTAATTCATCATCATATTTTTTTCTAAAAACTGCATATTGTAGTGCACATTTTTTTGAAATAGAAAAGCTCTACCACAGTATTGGTGAGTTCCTAAAAACTTCACCAATCATCCCTTGTTATCATGATTACGTGCCAGATATAGGAGGCAACAACACCAAGGTTTATTACATTACCCAATGCCAGCAAGCGCTTTAACATACGCTACAACATTCTGCACATATATTTTGTCCCTAATGAATCGAAATACCGAGTGACTAAGAGTAAAATGTGTCACTGGTCGTTGTGATCTCAACCACTCGGATCAGAATCAATCAAGAAAATCGAGAAACTCCGCCAATATAAAAATCAAGAAAGCAAGCACAAAATAGCGGTCCACTTATTTATTTTACCTGGTATAGCTATCATGGTCGAACACAAGGAGCATGATATGGTAAACCTACGAAATAGCCGGAGATTCAAAAAAGAACTATTTTTGATGGATTATATGTTTTTGATTTTTTTGGATCTTTTAATGTTTAAGAAAAAGGATAAAACACTCACAAAATTTCAATCAAACAATTTTTAAGAACCTCAAAAATACTCAGAAAATTCAAAAAAAATATTTTGGATTTTGGGAATATTCAGATTTTTTTTGATATTTTCTTGGATTTATCTGCTTTTTAGTTAATTTTATAAAAATGAAACATGGTCGAAAATACAAAACAGTGTGCAGCTAGCATGAACGATCGGACGGCGTCAACAAGATCGTATTGCTCCTCCGCGTCATGTGGCGAAGTCGGATGGAGTATCCACCGGTATGATCTCGAGAAGGTGGTTGTGACCTGGGATGGCTCCGGGGATGCTGAATGAAGGCGAGCTGGAGGGTGACTGCGCACATTCTGACCTGCATATGAAAGCTTCGACTTGGAGGTTTGCTCTGACCAAGGTTATTTGGTTGGAAATAAAGGGAAGCGACGATGGCATGCAGAGGGAGGTTTCGACGATGCGAAGGATAGAACCCAAGCATAATCTTGGCTCAGATAGCCAAGATTTGGATGATCAGGATGCGGGAGAAAGCGGGATGAACAGGAGGACCGATCCAAGCGGTTGAGGGTGGCTGTTGGAGCTCCGACCTGACAATTGAAGGATGGGAAATCATGAAAGCTAGGAACGACAAGGGATGTACATGAGTGTCCTAACACGATACTGAGCTCCATAGGGTGGCGTCGATATGGGTCGTCGCCTCTACCACGCTGCAGAAGGCGGGGAGGCTCAAACGTGGCGGAGGTCCGGCCACATGCTTCGAGTGTCGGCTACAGCAACCTACTCCGTCGACCAAAGGTTCCGGCCGAATGGTGTCACCAAGGGGAAGGAAACTAGGGAAAATGGAAGGTGTGCAACGCGAGCTGAGTGTCTGGGTAGAAGAGTGAAGTTTTTATCGCATGTTCCAGGTGACGAAGAAGATCAGGCGAGGGCGCGCGAACCGAGGGAGATCCGCTCTTCTATAGGGATTCGCGAGGGTCGTGGATCCAAGGGGAAGAGGTGGATGGTGGAATTGGAGCGAAAGGTGGTTAGGTCCGGGTGAGAAAAATCGGTGAAGATAGAGCAAAACCGGATCCGCGATGGAAGTGGTCCGGGGGTAGTTGACCGAGGTCAACGTTCCCCCATGGACCAATCAGAAATTTCGGAGGTCAAAATTATTTATAAAACAAAAAAATCGAAAACGATTTTATTTTGAAATATGTTCAATATGAAAATTGTTTCTTATTTTCTAAACTATTTTTTATTGATTTTTATTTATTTTTTCGAAAAACAAATTAAGGTATATACATTATATTACGTTATATACATATATAAAATACTTATTTCTTTTTATTTTGTTTATTTTTGTTACAATATTATATTTTATTTATTTACAACATAAAATTTGGAGTATAAAATAATTTTCATTTAATTTTTATGAGTTATTTATAAGTGTTAAATAAATAAGTATGTGTTACATATATACATATAATATGTATAAGGTGCGAGAGAAATTATTTTTATGTTATTTTTATAATCTTTGTTTTATTTTAAGGAATATATAGAAGGTAGTATAAACATATTTTTATTTTTATTTTTTGTGAAAATATAATATTTATATGCTTAGAAGGAATATGTACAAGGTTGAGTGGCCCTATCTCTCTCTACTTATTTTATTTGGCCATCAGGCCCATGTTGGGCCCTCTCTTGGGATTAGGTCACTCAATGTTTATTCTAAATATTTCCCTATTTTTCTTTTATTCTTTATTCTTTTATTTTTGTACAAATACATGCTAATTATTGCTATTTAACAAATGCATGCTTATTGATAACTTATTGTATTTACAACTTTATACATGATGTTTTGCCAAGATATTTAGCTAAAATAAAAGAATAAAGAGTGATGAGTGGGGATTCATCACCCCCTATACTTTACTTTTGCTAGTCCCTTAGCAAACACTTATTTGAAAAATAAGTGAAAAAGAGAAAGAAAAAGAAGGGAAATCAAGGTTGATTATTAAACTTTCCTTCGTTAAATTGGAGTATGGAACTCTGTTAGACCTTTGGATTATTAATTTGCCCGAACCTTATTTGGGCTTAAGCTTAAAACTCAACAACCTTTAAGTTCCACCAATCTACGATCAAGACTCCTCAATAATCCAGATCAGAAAAAGTCTACATACATAAACTCTAATGACCATGAATCTTTCCTTGTACTGTGTAAGTGAGATGTAGCTCCCGACCTTAGAAATGACAAAGTGACAACCCCCCCCCTAACTCTAATGCCTCAGTCTGGCAGCTCTTTCCTTGAGGAGCGACGTATTCCCTTCTAAGTATAAGTACAACCAGCTCAAGAAGAGGAGGAAGAAGGGAATAGACCATGACCAGTGTAGTCATGTATCCTAGGGAGCCCAACCAGTGTAGCTAAGTCTCCCTGCTACAAGTTTCATGAGATGGGAATGCGTAACGTAATCTTTTGCTTTATTTGGCTATATATACTCAGGTGGGTATTTTATTTTCAATCAAACCCGCCACTTTTTTAGAGTTTTTCTTTTCTTTTTGCACATTTTCTTTTGTTTTTTTTCAATGTGCATATGTACAACATATCTACATGGTGCAACATATAAACATAAGGAATTTTTCCTCTTGAGCGAGTAGACTACCTCTTTTAAAGCTTTATAGCAACCCACAACTCTTGTCTTTAGACTTCAACACCAGCAGACCACGTTGAGACGCAATTCCTTCACTATAAGAAGAAGAGAGGTTCCGCCTAGAATTACTACCCTCATATGCTACTCCAAGCCAAAGGAAACTGCCTCCTCACCACCTCATCCGTGGAGAGCTATGTGTAATGTGCTGGTGTAAGTAAAGCCATTGTATCTGAGAGTCATGTGTGCATTGTTAGGTGTTCTACTTAGGCTCATCAAGATGACATGTGATCATAGTCTAGTGGACTCAAAGAACTAAGTCCCAAATGGACCTGAATTGGAATTAGGTGGATTAAGGTCTTAACCAAGCTCCATTTTCCAATTTAATTCCAGGCCAGTTTAAATGTCAACCATGATTTAGAAAAACTGTACAAATATATACAAAAATGTTTTTAAGCATGTTTTTGAAAATATGCAAAATTTTTGAAAAGTGTTTGAATGAATGAATACATGAAGTTTAGCAAAATATTTACAAACATTTACACAAGGGTTTTTGCAAAAATTTGTTTTTCAAACATTTTACAAAAATTTTGTACTATATACATAATTTTGATATCAAAATATTTATAAACACTTTACATAAGATCATTTTTACAAACATTTGTACAAAAAGGTTGTATAAATAGCTATATATGTGCAATAAAGAATTTTTTATGTACAAGGAAAAATTTTAAATTTTTATGATTTTTGGATAAAAGAATTTTAGCCATTTTATTTATTAACACACTTACACAATGTACGGGTTATGGCTAAAGTATATACGAAATATATACGATACCCCCTATAGTTAGCTCAAACGATGTCCTAAGAGTGGATCAAGAGCGATGAGGAAGTCATAACTCGTGCTTAGTAGGCGGAAGTGAAAAGAAATGGTATACGACAATGACGAATCAAAGAATAGAATGAAGAGGACTCGGTGTTTCCTCCTATACATAGGATCAAATAATCCTAAGTATAGCAAGTTGTACATGAAGGGAAATCCGAGTGGACGAATATACAGGGTCTAACTCCCCTATACTTAGGGTAAAATATCCCTAAGTATAGGCAACAAAATAGAGGTATATAGAATCTAAAGAATACTCAAGAGTCCTACACCCCCATACTTAGGGTAAAGTACACCCTAAGTATAGCATACTAATAGGATGAAGATGGGGTGTGGGACTAAAGAATGTAATGTTATGGACAACTGGATCTTACAATGTGGAAGACAATGATAATCATACGTGATATGCACTGGATGTGAGTCATAGACCACATCTCATGCAAATTAATAGGGGTGACGTCAATGATCAGCGACTCATGATCTTGATATGGTTTGAGCCGCTACCCATTAGCACGAGATATAGACTCAGATGACATCTCAGATATGTCAATACTCCCATTGTCAATGTACCTTTCGGACCAGGTATGGTCCCTTCCACTTGTTCTATAACTTCCCTCGAAATAATCTAAGCCTGGCATCAAACATCCATACTCTCTGATCTGGCACAAACTGCTTGTGGTTGATATCAGAATCATGCCATTCCTTCACTCTCTCATTTTAATGTAGGTTGCTTAAAAAGGCTTCATATCTAAGCTCCTCCAAGGCTGCCAATTTTGCCCTCCTCTGGTCTCCTACACTCACTGCATCCAAAAGTATCTCTGTAACAACCCAAAGTGACTTATGTCTCAGCTTAAAAGGTAAATGGAAGGGCTTGCCATAAACGAGGTGAAAAGGATGTTGGACATGTGAGCCCACGGCGAGCCATTATGCAATAAATGTTATGGCAAATATCATTCCCTGATCTGAAATGAAGAATAAATAATTTGCATAATAGACCCCTCTGTACAATTAGGGTTATGTACCATGGCTATCTTAATTATCATACAGCTGTTGATTCAATTATTGAATCATAGAGGCTGGTGCTTGGATGAATATCTAAAGAGTTAGATTGAGGACTCATCAAGCACCATCAAATGATTGTTAAGATGTGATCTCCAGCCTGAGTAGGAGATGGCAATCCTTTCTCTCATAGGCAGATATCTGACCAACCTCTTGATGCTGGTCCTCTGCATAGGAATAGAGATTCAGAGATGTCAGATTAGTTAGGTTAATGGGTTGACTTAACGAGATCGAGATAACCTAAGTCCTATGTTGAAAGTTGTCACAGCATAGGCACGCATCCTCTGACCGGAGACAGATGTATTGCTATATGTCTAAGTATATACATTTGGCAGACCAATAGGTTGATGACCTAACCAAGGTCTATACACCGGCGCGCTGGTGTGCATATAAGGGCATATGAGTAATACGATCTCTCAAAGGGATCATACAGGTTCACTACTGAACCGGAAGACATGAGCTCACTCATGAGATATTGGGAAGAATCAAATTCCGTGCACGGTCAACTCGCTTTGGAAGCTTGACTGAATATGTAGGTTTGATATATACTTTTGGAAAGTATATGATCAAGACCTAGGTATGATATATGCTTTTGGAAAGTATATGATCGATACCAAATCCCATTGATCAAATGAGAAACTTATTGATCAAACCCTGAAGAAGACAGTGTAAATAGATCTTGATCTTTGGGTTGACCATGGGTCTTCCAGTATGCAGCATGTACATGTATTGGGAATAGCTGAGGGTGATGTGATCATAAACGATTGTATATCCATGACGCTTCCATTCCGAGGGAGTGATGAAACAGTCCTGGATTTTAGTGACTCCTTCCAATAGAGAAGCAATCTGATCTTAGTCCAAGTTTTGGACATTGGTCTGAATGAGATTCAGATTCAATGAGAAGATTAGATTTGCGGTCTTGATTTAATCATGCATCTGTGGGAGGTCCGTAAGATCTGGATTTGAGATAAGATCTCAACATTCAAGTCGCTATAGGTGGAATAATACAATCGCCCTGTCCTTATCTCCAAGTATATGTGGAGAAAGCACATTATTCTTGAAGGGGTTCAAGAATAATTCATTTGATGAACTACATATCCAAGCAAGAAGGACTTGATGCTTAAATGAGATTTAATCTTCAAGCACAATATGAATGGGATTCATATTGTGAGAATAATTATCCAAGACAATTAAATGAGATTTAATTATCAAGGATTGGAGAATGTTGATAATACTATCCATGATATATGTGTATTATAAATATGATTTACAATACATATATATTGAAGAGAGAGAATCTATGTAAATAGCATTTGTTAATTAATAGTGTGGATTGGATTCACATTAATTAATTAATTGGAAATGTAATTTACAAATTAGTTTGGTTTGTGAATTTGATTCACATATTTTCAATGGCATGATTGAAATATTCACTGATTAATTTAGTGGATATTTTTGCAATAGATATACACTAATTAATTTAGTGGATAATCTTGCAATAAATATTCTGAAATTAATTGGGAATTAATTTGGTGGATAATTTTGTGATAATGGTTGTTACAAAATTGTTGAGAAATAATAGGATAAAATAAAAAGGGAGATAAACACCGCCAATTGAGTTTGTTGTCTCCCCTTTTGTTATCTTGTTATATCTCTTGATAAATTTATTTATGTTAAATTAAAATGTGTTGATAATGTTGCAACATATATTTAATTTAATCATAAATAAATGTTGTTGGTTTAAACCAACAACAATCATAGCCATTGATTTTACATGGAGCAAGCATGGCCGTTGGATCCATGTGTCCCATGGATTGAGATCCATTGGATCCTAAACTAATATAAAAGGAGGGCTAGGGTAGCCTTCCAAGGTACGTCATTAAGAGTTGTAAATTACTACAACTCTCTCTCTCTCTCATTCTCGCCTACTCTCCCTCTCTCTATTTCAAGATGGTCCTCCATCTTATGTATATAGAGAGAGACCTTCTCGGCTTCGCCTTCGACGACTCGAGGATCTCCTTCTTCTTCGGGGCTACTTTCTCTAAAGGAAGACGACGGATTTTGTGTGACGAAATCAGGAGATCCATTGCTTGGATCTTCATCGAGGATTGCGGGGAGGAACGTGACTCATCATTGTGCCCGCAAGTGCGTTCTTCGTGGGTCGGACTTGAGACAGGAGGATCTCTACTTTGAGATCTCGCAATCAAAACCACGCTAAAAGAGGTATTCCTTATACTTTGTGGTTTGATGAAACGATCCGAGAAGTGTTCTCGTGATCATGTGGTTTCATCTTTTGTTTTAAAAATTTTAATTTCTGCCGCATCTAGCGACTAGTGCAACTAGTTGCTCCAATTGCATATGATGCGATCAACACGCTTCCGTGATGCGCTTAAGGATACTCAATATCCTTCAAGTGGTATCAGAGCCAGGTTGAAAAAGGTTTTGGATATGATCCATAGACCATAGACGATTTGGTTCTTGAAAGAGTTGCAAAATTTTTACTGCATTTTAATTTTCACACCTCTGTAAAATTGTTTTTTAGGCACTGTTTAATAAGTTTAAATATTAAATTTTTATTTAGATTTTATTCCCCATTAAATTAGGAAACCATAGGACTTGAGTTTACTAAATTTGGACTTCATTTGCTCAAGATATGTCTTTTTTGAATATGCCTATATTCACTGTTGCGGGAACTGCGGATTTAAACGTGATTAATGAGATAATTACGGTTGTAATATGCCTCGAAATGCGTGAATTATCGCTTGAGTTCTTTAACAAATCAAATAACCAATCTTTGTAAACTGAGTTTGCATTTTTTGGATTTAAATTGATCAAGATAAGTTAATTTTAGTGATTGGGGGTCACTGCTGGAAATTGACATCTTGGATGATGAACCTTGTGATAAGTCATTCAAATATGGTGATGAAAATTATTTGTTAATTTTCTGGAATAATTAGTGATAACTATTTGTGAAATATTTAAAGAGATAATTATTTCATTGAATGACATTTGCCTAAACCACAATGATGAGATATTAGATGTTGATCATTGGTTCATCAACAAACATTGATTTCATGAAAACCTTAGTTTGTCCTACAATAGGACAACTTTTACATGAAAAACCCTCTTGCTTGAATAGTATTGGGGATTTGTTTAGCAAATCTCCTTATAATACAATCTAAATTGTTTTGATGTATATTATATGGTATAATTTCGGTTGAAAAACGGATGAGCATCTCAAAGTACATAATGATCTATCTGATATTATTCATTCCCGAGGTGGATGTGGTGCCTAGTCGGAGAGCATTGGGGTCGCGGGTTGCAACGTATGTAGTCTGTCTCACTCTCGTCAGTACTGGCCATGACAGCGGGTAGGGACTGTATAATGCCGAAGAAAGTCAATGTATATTTTTCTAATTATTAAAATTCGAATAATACGTACTTTGAAAATATACCTACTATTCAAGTAAAAGACATGTTCGTTGATTGATGATTGGATTGATGATTAATTTAATGTGATTAAATTAATTATATCCAATAAACACTCTATTATGAATAGATGTGTATTTCCCTTGGAAGAATTAATTATGTGAATATGATTCACGATAGTTAATTACAATTTGAATATGAGGTGGAGGATCACATAAGTGACATCCATGGTCTCCCGTCAAGGCGAAGGATTCCATCGCCAGTTGTTGTATATAGGAGACGCGTGTCCGAACTAACAGATCCTATATATGATTTAATTGGATCGGGTTCTTTGCTTCTCGAAAGAGTAAGGCCGTATACGTAGTGACCCCAATATCGAGTCCTCATATTATTGGGGCGATACTGGATTGCGTATAGCGAGTATTAAGCCTGTTGACGGTTGGTTCAATTAATGACGGGTCAACATCATCTTAGGGGTGGTGGGCTCGGGTGTTAAAGTCCGAATTGGGAGATGCAAGTTTGACCTGCAAGGCGGAATGAGTTCCTGCTTCTTTTTATCGGAGTCGTAAGTTCTCATATTATTGGGATGCGACAAAGATAGGAAAGGAGATCCCATATCTTGCTAGAGATATAATGGTAAGAATATCTCTTATATTGAAAGTGATTAAGGGAATGAACTTTCAGTGTTGATAAGGCAAGACAACTTTGATATAAAAATTGCTAAATCAAAGTAAAACATGTATATATAATATATATACACTTATGCAAATTTCTTATTTCAGATAATCCTTCATTAAACCCACTCAGTACTCAATGATAACCAGTAAAATATCATGGATTGGACTCATGATCCAGATATTGTACTTGCAATTGGATACATAATGTATGTGGTTGCAATGTGCAAGATTCCTCAACATAATGAGGAATGACAATTAAATAAGACAATAGGACATCACCATAGGGTTTGTATGTCTCTATAGTCTTGATCTTTCATCGAGTGCAAATGACATGTCGATGGTGATCGTAATTGTTGAATAATCCTTATAAAATAAAAGAAGATATTTTGGCATACATATGTGCTCTAGACATTTAATTATGAATGACATGGTTCTCTGCATTATGCAAAATGGTAGCTCGAAAGAGATGATGTATTCAAAATGTTTGAATACCTACCTGAACCTAAGTCTCTAAGAGTTAAGATGTATGTAGATATGATGAGTGTCATTATTCTACTGTCTATACTCTAGTCATTCAGGAAGCTTCATATTAATCATTTTGAATGAATTTAATGAAGCATGTATAAATGTTGAAATGCTCTTGTATTGAAATCCTTGGAATTCAACATAAGAGATTCTTTGTCTTGAACAATGGTTGTTTATAGATGAAGAGAGCACAGTGGAAGCGTGGGTCGGACCCATGTGAGAAGTAAAGTCAAAGAGTTGATTGTACTTCCGTAACTTCCATATGACATCCAAAGAGTTGGATGAATGCCAATACTGTAATAAGTTGATGTGTTGATAGTATGACTATCAAATCTGTCTAAAATCCTTAGTGAAGAATTCAGATAGAGCATCAGAATAATCTACATATAATCATTGACTCTGACTTTCTTATTTCATAAGATAAAGTCTGACAATTGTATCCCAATCTTCTAATGACATTTGCAATTGGTTGCATATATATATTAGAAGTTTAGAATTTAATCTTAAGGTTTAGTAGTCATGTACATGGATATTACTGTAATTGTTGCAGCAATCTCTGTTGGATAGTTGGACTTCATATTCTCAGTGGGAGAGCCCTTAGTCTTGGAAAATGTCTCTATGACCTAGATATTAGAATACACTCATTGTTTGTTTCTAAATATTGGAAATAAACATGAATTCTGAGATAGAACTATCATAAAGAGTTATGATGGATATATTTCAGATAGTAATCTAACATCTAGTGGACTCCACAAAATTAGAAATTTAATGAATGGTTCATTAAAATTTCTAATGCTGAATAATAAACCTTTATAAAATCAATAGAAGGATGAAGATAATTTGACAAATGATTTGGAATCAAGTTTTGGACATATGTCTGCTGATGAGATCAATAGGCTAGTAAGATATGAAACTTTAGAACGTCTAAAATTTCAAATCTTTCATACTTGTGAATATTGTATTCAAAGAAAAATGTCCAATACACCCTTCTTCTAGAAAAGATTTAAGATGTCAAGGTATTCAAGATCTCATACATATTGATGTATGTAGATCATCTATATCATAGTAAACATTATGGATATGTGATATCTATTGATAATTATGTATGATATGAGATTTCTTCTCTTCACCTGAGAAACCTTTGAAATGTTCAAAGATTTCACAATTTTGGTTTAAGACCAAAGTTTGAAGAAAGATGAAATGAATTTGATCTAACCTAGGTAGCTTGTACCTGTTAGATAAAAATTCAAAAGAATACCTTATGGAGATCTGAATATCATTTATATCTCAATCCTTCTAACACACTTAAACTCAATGGAGTTGTAGGGAGATACAATTGGATCATGTGTGACATGATTTGATCAATGATGAATTTTAGCATAATTATCCCTTAGTTTCCAGGTATTGTGTAGTAAAGACTACAATATATATCCTTAATGAGGTTCCATGCATGTAAGCTGGAATCTAGCACTTCGGAGTGCTACTTCATTAGGAAAATAAAGGATGGTATGGGATACCTACTTTACGACCTTGAGATTCTTAGAATATCTCATCTTTGAGAATGTCATTCTTGCAGGATGACTCTCTTGAGAATCAAGATGAAAATGAAGTGTAGGAACTCATTTGATCTTGAGAAGATAATGAGGCTCCTGAATCGGGAACTAAAAGGATAATTAAAGATGAAGCACTAATACCTCTTCAAAGGAGTTTGAGGATGTATTCCATGTGTCAGTTAAGTCTGACAATGATCGGACTTCATGTGATGAAGCTCCTAAGGATCAAGACATGGAATGATGGATATTAGCAATAAAGTCTAAAGTAGACTTCATATACAAATGTCGTATATGGACCCTCGAGGATCCACCTATAAGGGTATGACCCATAAAGGTGTAAATGGATCTTCAAGAGAAGAGGGAACCTGATGAGAAGGTAGAGACCTTCAAAGCACGATTCATAGCCATGAGCTACACACCGTAAGAGAAGACATTGCTTGCAGTGAGACTTGCTCTTCGGAAACCATGCTTGAAATCATCAGAATATTGCTAACCTTAGCTAAACAACTTGACTATTGCATCTTGGGGATGTAATTCAATATTGCATTCCTATAAAGAATATCTCTCTGAGGATATTCACATGAAGTAGCCCCAGGGTTTCATGATTGGGGAAAGCAAGGTGTGCAAGCTAAAGAAACTACATCTGTGGACTCAAATAAGCTTCTTGTAGTTGGAACATCATATTTGATGAAATCATAAGTGTTATGATTTTATATTTAATCTTGATGTACCATGTGAAGCTTAGTGGGAGTGCCATTGTGTTCATCATGCTAAATGTAGATAATATCCTAATCATTTGGAATCATATAAGGATGATAATAAGTGTTTTATGATCTGGCTATTCCATACCTTGGGATATGATCTCAAAGATGCCTCTTGGATCTTAGTTCTGAAGGTGTTCAGATGCAAAGAAAAGAGGGTATTGGGACTGTCACATTTGTAGTACACCTTGGACATATTCCATTCTTGGAAATTCCAAGAAAGGCTTCCTTCCCTTGAGATTTGGTACTGACCTATCTAAAGGTATAGCACCTCAAAGAGTTGATGAAGTGAATGCTAGAACTGCTTGCACTTGTGCATCAGTTACGGAAAGCTAAGTGTATGCTAGATGTGTACAAAAGCCAGATATCTGCCATGCAGTGGGAGTAGCAAAGTGTTGCTAATCCTACTACTAAGAGAAAACACTTGATTGCAGTAATAACAAAATCTTCATAGATGACAAGATTTTGAGATAGTGGTCTCAAAGTCACATCTTCAAAATCTTAAGACTTTATAGATAGAGATCTAAAAGGTCTTAACTGTGGATACCTTGGGAGATAGTGATCCCCAAGAATAAGGGTATTTCTGATAAGGATTATGGAAATACTGGTTACAATAATTGAGCAATAGTGTCAAGGACACTATAACTGCTTTGACTAGATTGAGTATTGGTTGCATAAGATGCAACATTTGCATTGGATGCGAGAACTGTTACATAGAGATATGCAAGTGCCGTAAAAGGACTTGGCATAGTCTTTTGGGAACAGAGTGACTAATCAGCTTACCTAGCGATTTCTAAATAGCCTATGATTGTCACATGAGCGTGGGTTTAAATGATTAGCCCATTAATGGCTCTTGGGCTAGTGGGAGATTGTTGGACATGTGATCCCACGACGAGCCATTATGCAATAAATGTTATTGCAAATATCATTCCCTGATATGAAATGAAGAATAAATAATTTGCATAATAGGTCCCTCTGTACAATTAGGGTTATGTACCATGGCTATCTTAATGATCATACAGCTGTTGATTCAATTATTGAATCATAGAGGCTGATGCTTGGATGAATATCTAAAGAGTTAGATTGAGGACTCATCAAGCACCGTCAAATGATTGTTAAGATGTGATCTCCAGTCTGAGTAGGAGATGGCAATCCTTTCTCACATAGGCTGATATCTGACCGACCTCTTGATGCTGGTCCTCTGCATATGAATAGAGATTCAGAGATGTCAGATTAGTTAGGTCAATGGGTTGACTTAACGAGATCGAGATAACCTAAGTCCTATGTTGAATGCTGTCACAGCATAGGCACGCATCCTCTGACCGGAGACAGATGTATTGCTATATGTCTGAGTATGTACATTTGGTAGACCAATAGGTTGATGACCTAACCGAGGTCTATACACCGGCGCGTTGGTGTGCATATAAGGGCATATGAGTAATAAGATCACTCAAAGGGATCATACAGGTTCACTACTGAACCAGAAGACATGAGCTCACTCAAGAGATATTGGGAAGAATCAAATTCTGTGCACGGTCGTCTCGGTTTGGAAGCTTGACTGAATATGTAGGTTTGATATATACTTTTGGAAAGTATATGATCAAGACCTAGGTATGATATATGCTTTTGGAAAGTATATGATCGATACCAAATCCCAATGATCAAATGAGAAACTTAGTTATCAAACCTTGAAGAAGATAGTGTAAAATAGATCTTCATCTTCGGGTTGACCATGGGTCTTCCAGTATGCAGGATGTACAAGTATTGGGAATACCTGAGGGTGATGCGATCATAAACGATTGTATATCCATGACGCTTCCATTCCGAGGGAGTGATGAAACATGTCTGGATTTTAGTGACTCCTTCCAATAGAGATGCAATCTGATCTTAGTCCAAGTGCTGGACATTGGTCTGAATGAGATTCAGATTCAATGAGAATATTAGATTTGCGGTCTTGATTTAATCAAGCATCTGCGGGAGGTCCGTAAGATCTGGATTTGAGATAAGATCTCAACATCCAAGTCACTATACGTGGAATAATACAATCGCCATGTCCTTATCTCCAAGTATCTGCGGAGAAAGCACATTATTCTTGAAGGGGTTCAAGAATAATTCATTTGATGAACTACATATCCAAGCAAGAAGGAATTGATGATTAAATGAGATTTAATCTTCAAGCATAATATGAATGGGATTCATATTGTGAGAATAATTATCCAAGATAATTAAATGGGATTTAATTATCAAGGATTGGAGAAATTGGATAATACTATCCATGATATATGTGTATTATAAATATGATTTATAATACATATATATTGAAGAGAGAATCTATGTAAATAGCATTTGTTAATTAATAGTGTGGATTGGATTCACATTAATTAATTAATTGGAAATGTAATTTACAAATTAGTTTGGGTTGTGAATTTGATTCACATATTTTCAATGGCATGATTAAAATATTCACTGATTAATTTAGTTGATATTTTTGCAATAGATATACACTAATTAATTGAGAGTTAATTTAGTGGATAATCTTGCAATAAATATTCTCAAATTAATTAGGAATTAATTTGGTGGATAATTTTGTGATAATGGTTGCTACAAAATTGTTGAGAAATAATAGGATAAAATAAAAAGGGAGATAAACACCTCCAATTGAGTTTGTTGTCTCCCCTTTTATTATCCTTTTATATCTCTTGATAAATTTATTTATGTTAAATTAAAATGTGTTGACAATGTTGCAACATATATTTTAATTTAATCATAAATAAATGTTGTTGGTTTTAACCAACAACAATCATAGCCATTGATTTTACATGGACGAAGCATGGCCGTTGGATCCATGTGTCCCATGGATTGAGATCCATTGGATCCTAAACTAAAATAAAAGGAGGGATAGGGTAGCCTTACAAGGTACATCATTAAGAGTTGTAAATTACTACAACTCTCTCTCTCTCTCACTCGCCTACTCTCCCTCTCTTTATTTCAAGATGACCGTCCATCTTATGTATATATATAGAGAGAGAGAGACCTTCTTCAACGACTAGAGGATCTCCTTCTTCTTCAGGCTACTTGTTCTAAAGGAAGACGATGGATTTCGTGTGACGAAATCAGGAGATCCATTGCTCGGATCTTCGTCGAGGATTGCGGGGAGGAACGCGACTCATCATTGTGCCCGCTAGTGCGTTCTTCGTGGGTCGGACTTGAGACAGGAGGATCTCTACTTTGGGATCTCACGATCACAACCACGCTTCAAGAGGTATTCCTTATACTTTGTGGTTTGATGAAACAATCCGAGAAGTGTTCTCGTGATCTTGTGGTTTCATCTTTAGTTTTATAAATTTTAATTTTCGTCCGCATCTAGTGACTAGTGCGACTAGTCGCTCCGATTGCATATGATGCAATCAACATGCTTCCGTGATGCGCTTAAGGATACTCAATATCCTTCAAAGGATATGTACCAAAAGGAGTCTTGAAGGAAGTCTTTTATACCCACAAGACCGAGTCCAAAAGCTATGACCAATCCTTTCGGTCAGGCCAGACGACCTTCTGGAATATAGTCTTGATCTCCCTATTCGATACTTCAGCAAGACCATTGGTCTGAGGGTGGCATGGAGTGGCTATCGATGGTCTATGCAGAACTCACTAGCAAGGTACTTTACCTTATCGTTGAGAAAATGAGACCCCCCATCAGATATCAACACTCGAGGTACCCTGAACTGTGAAATGATGTTCTTCCTCAAAAGTCTACATACAGCCCCAACATCTGCGGTTCGGGCAGGGATGGCCTCAACCCAACGACTCACATAATCAACGGCCAACAGAATGTACTCGAATCCCTGATTCTTAGGTAATGGACTAATGAAATCGATGGCCCATGCGTCAAAAATTCACAGAAGTGAATGGGCTGCATCGGCATCATATCATGCTGTCCACAAGTGCGCATCCTCTGACAGTCAGTACATCTCTTCACGAATTCATCAGAATCCTTGAAGAGAGTAGGCCACCATAGGCTGGATTGGCGAAGTTTATGTGTCGTGCTCCTCCTGGAGTGATGTCCTCCTGCCTCCGGCTTGTGGCAGCAGGTGAGGACGCTATGATGCTATTCTTTAGGAATGCACCATCGCAAGACACTCTCCCCTCCCTCATGGTAAAGGATTGGATCCTCCCAATGGTAAGACTTGGCCTTCGCTTAGAAGGTCTCAAGTCTCTGCCTGGGCCAACTTTGTGGAACTTTCTAGGTAACAAGATAGTTCACAATGTCAGCATACCACGGGAGCGAGGAGATAGCATGGATCACCTCATCTGGGAAGGTCTCACATATAGGATCAATATGCTCAGAATCCTCGAGATGCTCTAATCGGGGAAGATGATCTTGCCACACAGTTTTTATTATAGGCTTATCCTTAATCTCAATATCAAACTCTTGGAGTAGGAGGATCCATCTAGTGAGTCCCACTTTGGTATCCTTCTTTGCCATGAGGTACCTGATGGCGGTATGATCTGTGAAAATGGTCACTCTAGATCTAATGATGTACGATCTGAACTTATCCATGGCAAAGACTATGGCTAGCATCTCTTTCTCTGTGGACGTTGTAGTTCTAATGTGCGGCATCTAACATACGGCTAGCGTAGTGAATGGCAAATGGTAATTCATCCCCTCCTCTATCTCAACACGACCCCTACGGCAAAATTGGAGGCATCTGTCATGATCTCTAATGGGAGACACCAATCAGGTGGCTGGAGGATAGGAGCCTCAACAACTAGACTCTTGAGTGTCTCAAATGACGCAAGACACTTATCATCAACTATGAACTCGGTGTCTTTGGTCAGCAAATCAGTCAACGGTCAGGCAATTATGCTGAAATCATGAATGAATCATCGGTAGAAATCAACATGCCCTAGAAAAGACCGTAACTGTTGCAAGTTGGATGGTAGATTGAGTTTCCAATGATATCCACCTTGGCCGGATCAATCTCCATGCCCCTGTTGGAGATGATATGGCCAAGCACCGTCCCTTGAGTCACCATGAAGTGACTCTTCTCTCAAGATATTACAGGGTTGACCTTGATGCATCATTGTAGGACATGGTCTAGGCACTCAAGACAAGCATCGAACCCATCGTCGCATATCGAAAAGTCGTCCATGAAGACCTCCAACCACTCACCCACCATGTCCAAAAAGATGGACAACATATGGAATGTCACCGGAGCATTGCATAGACCAAAGGGCATGCGTCTGAAAGCATACGTCCAAAGGACAGGTGAATGTGGTCTTGTCCTGGTCCTCTGGCGCAATGGCCACCTAATTGTATCTGGAGTACCCGTCAAGAAAGTAGTAATGACTCTTCCATGGTAGCTCTCTATAATCTGATCAAAAGGCAGCGGGAAATGATCATTCTTGGTGGTCTGATTCAATCGTCTGTAGTCCATAGAGACCCTCCATGAAGTGGGTACCAGAGTAGCCATCTCCTCTCCAAACTCAATAGCAACTGTAGTGATACTCGTCTTCTTGGGCACTACATGTAATGGTCTAAACCACTTCGAGTCGGAGATGGGGTAGATAAAATTGATGCTCCACCATTTCGAAATTTCATTCATGACAACCTCTCGATGATTCGTGTTCAGCCGCCACTGGAACTCACGCAACCGCTTCGCGTCCTCCTAGAGATAGATATGGTGGGAGCACAGGGCCGGACTTATCCCCTAGAGATTGGCTACGCTCCATCGTATCACTTTGCGATTCTTTTCAAGAATCTCCAACAGATGAAATTCTTGCTCTCCAGACAAGTGTGTTGAGATAATGACTGGGTGCATCTCATTCTCACCCGCAAGGAAGCTATAATTCAGCGATTACGGCAAGGCCTTCCGCTCAATACAACTGGGAACTGGCAGATCTGTTCTTTGAAAGGACTGCGTGAACGCAACCAAATCCGTGTGGGAGAACTCTCGTTGTATCTGAAGGTCTGGTGAAGACTGCTCTACAAGTGTCTCTGTACTCTGAATCGACTCGGTGTCCACCCTAGTTGTTGGCACTGCGGAAATCAGACACGGAATCATATCATCAAACTCTGCCCAATCTATGTCTGACTCTAAGGGATCTGAATCTAGATCAAACAAATCAATTGCCTCGCTATCAGCTACCTCGTCTGCTGCCTCAAAGTATCCTCTACCAGGAATGCGCTCTCCAAGATCTCCTCTACTGGAATATGTGCATCAACGGGGTCTGAATCTGAGAGGATGGCTTGTGAAACGGAATCTGCCCAAACTTCCTAGTCGTTTGTGACAACAAAATCACACTCCTAGTGGACGTCTCTCTTTATATATGTCATCTGCTTTGAATCTATGAGCAGCTCTGAGCAAGCTGAATCTCATGCTCTAGTCTCATCGATCTTCTCTATTTGTATACTCTTGCCCTCGATGCGAATCCCACTAACATGGTCGGACACTGGCCTTGGTTGTGGCCAAGAACAAGTGTCTTGGAATGATGGGAGTATCAGTCACAGACTCAGGGATCACCATTCCAATATTACGAAGTCCACAGGGAATTGCAGGCTCTGAATTTTGATGACCACGTCCTTTTAGTAACCCCTTCGGCCTCTTGACAGATCTATTAGCAAACTGAAGGATCGTCCTGCTCTGTCTAAGAGGGACAAACTTGAAACGGACGAGTAAGGCTAACGGAAGAAGGTTAATCGAAGAACCGCTGTCTAATAGAGTCTGATCGAACCTCTGCTCATGTATGTGGCATCTGACATAGGGAGCTCATGCATCTGGCCTCTTGGCTAGAAGATGGTTCTGGATGGCGAAGCAGATGGCACGAGTGAGCACATGGGTATATGAGTGGTGGTTCCTCCTATTCCTGCGAATGGTGGTCCGCTCTCTAAGGTTCCTCTGGAAGAGGGGGATGTGCTCCAAGGCCTCCTGTAGAGTCAGTTGTATCTGGAATCTGTCTATCATCTACTGGTTGAACTCTAAGTGATGAGATTTTTTTGAATTCTCTTTTTTATTCCCCTTAGCCAATCTAAGTGCTTGGGGGAAGGGGATGACTGGGTCCTCCTCAGATGGAGAGTTAGGATCGGGTTGTTGCTGCAATGACAAAACAGAATCCATACACATATCTCTAAGTAAAATAGATTGACTCACAACTGAATAACCCTTTCCTTTATTTCTAGAATTGCCCTGAGATACAGAAACAGATGGAACTGCAATAGGAACATAAATGGTAGCCTCAATACCACCTACGGCATCTGGGTTCACGGCGTTAGTACCGCGCTCTGGCTCAGCATCAAATCCGGTGGCATCAGCACCACCTCCTCCTGTATCTGGTGAAGCGATGGTCTCATTACCATCGGCTGGATCAACGTCCTTGGTGGCGTCAGCACCACCGTCATCATCATCATCATCGTGAGCGGCATCAGCACCGCTCTCCTCGTAATCTGGCACTCCTGAAGCTACGAGTGGTCGTCGCTCAAATAAGGCACCGTCGGCTGGCATCCTACCGCTCCTAAGTGTAACAAAGTCAGCATCAATATGATATGCAGAAACATCACCAAGTGAAACACTAGGAGTGGTAACCTCTGTAACCTCTACCTGCTCATACTTTCTCTTGAGGTTGTTCGGGTTCGGCTCAATCTGGGAAGGAATGGTGGCCTTCCCTCTCACAATATCTCTCATCTCTTGTCAAAACTCGTCCATCTCCTGCTGTAAGGTGGCCTACTGCTCAGACATGGGGCAGGCTAGATCATCCAAAGTGGGGTTATCGTAGGTGGTCCCATGAGAACCTGACGGGTGGCCTCTCTAAAACTAAGGTTGCTGCTGCTGATGATAGTGAGAGGGGTACTAGGAGAGATACTGCTAAGGTTGTTGTTGCTGCCTCCAAGATTGTCCCTTCTGATAGGGTCGAGGACCATGCTACTGGTACTGTTGCTGTATATGTGCATGCTGTTGTTGTTGGAACTGGGGCTGCCCTCATTGTTGGTCGTACTGGCCACCCTGAACTGGAGGTTGTTGCTGGGAGTTGGTACCTACTGTCGACCAACGGAATCCGGGATGGTCTCGTCGGATCCTAGGCTGAGGTCATTCATACCAGATCCCGTTGACATCCATCAACGGCTCCTGCTCGTACGTGGGTGGGGGAAGAACCGCCAGGGGTTGATCCGGTAGGTAGACCCACCACCTGAGTGTCCTGAGATGGTGGTGGCTGGTAGAACTGTTGCAGTTGCAATTTCGACTCTGCTTGAACATGTTGGACCTGTCTTGGTTGGCTGGAGTGCTGGGACGAACTGTCGCTGCTGCTCGGATCTACCCGTGACCTATGACGGGGTTGAGAAGCCATCTGTACCTCCTGGAGACACATGATCTGGGTCTTCAGGTCACACAACGTCTGTGCCATCTGATCAATATGTGACATACCCTGGCATTGCTTCTCCTCTATCAGCTCTATCTGGTCCAACTTCTCGCTGATAATCTCCATATTAGCGGCTGTAGATTTTGCCTGCGTTGCGGCTGTTGCGGATGTAGAAGGACCGGCCTCAACTCGTGCTATCCTCTGATAGGACACGAGTAGTGGATGTGGATTCACCTGAGTGTATAATCGGGTCTGGGACATCACTTTATAGTTCTCGACCATCTCCTTGTAGATGGCCCAGACTTGATCCTCATCCTTGGCGAAATATGAACCCCCACAAGAAGCAATGACGAGCCCCTGCAACTCCGGTGTAAGCCCACAGAAGAAACTTTGGAAAAGGTTGGGCTTGGATATATCATGGTGTGGACTCCGGTCTATGAGATCTTTGAACCTCTTCCATGCATCGTGAAACTGCTCGTTGGGGAGCATGGAGAAGTTGATGATTAAGCCCCTGCTTGCATTGGTCCGACCGAGTGGATAGTACTTGTTCAAGTACTCGGTTTGGAGCTACTCCCATGTAGTAACAAATCTCCCTAGATGCTTCAGTCGGTTGCTCTGTCAACGAGGGAGAACGAAAAGGCTATCATCCGAATGGTATCCTCATCCACATGCCGGTCATGGACAATACCGCATATCATTTTGAACTCCTAGAGATAGAGGTGTGGCTCCTCTGTGGCGAGCCTAAGGAAGAGGGAGAGAAGCTGAATCGTATGAGGTGGGAACCTGAAGTCCCCCACAATTGCTGGAAGCACTATCCACCTGTGGGTGAGAGTCGAACTGGAGTTGTGCAACTATCTCATTGGTCGTGGTGGTGCACTAGCTGTACTGGCTTCTCAGGCTCTCTGTCATCCGGAATGTCTCCTCTTCCTCTTGCGGCTCTGCGGTTATCTCTATCAGCTCGCAATTGCTCCATCTCACGGCGCATATCCACCATGAAAGCCCCCTGGTCTCTAATCTAATGCTGCATGGTCTCTAGAGAGGCTAACAGGGTGGTGTTGATGGCAATCTGATCCAACACATATGTCTCTATATGGTCTCTACAAAAGCAAAAGACCCAAATTCAGGTGATGATAAATCATCTGATATCTGTTGCAGTCTCTTCTCAGGTACCTTAGGACTGGTAGAAGATTGGTCGAGGGGGAACAGGGCGGAATCGAACTTGGGTTCGGAGAGCGGGTCTCGGCTCTCACAAACCAACCTAGATGAGCGGGTTGGAGTGTTGTAAAGCGATGCATCCAAGGGCTGCCTAAGAGACCTCCTGCCCATCATCTTGATGTAGTGAGTGAATGCAGATGAGATCTGAAAAACACACAAGATGACAAAGCAAATCCTCGAATCACCTACTCAATAAAGGCTCCATCAATTATCTTGTCAATATTTATTAGGTGATCAGACAGTCTTCCAGAGCGATTAAGCGAGCTGATAGGAATCCAATACTCCTAACAAACTGCCCCATATAAAAGGCCGATAGTCTGTCAAGAAATTGGATGTGGCTCTAGCCTAGTGTGCGGGTCACTCTCTAGCTCATCCAACTAGACAATGAGGGGATTACTCTCCTAAGATAAATTTTTCAGTGAAGTGTCTTTTAGGTACAAGTGTGTTTAGCAGTCCCAATCTTATAGTTTTTGTTTTTTAGGTATTTTTCTATCAAATAACGCTTAATGAATTTTTCGGTTCTCCTGGTTATTTTAAGTAAAAAAACTAGGGGAGAAGACGAAAAAACTGATGCGCGATCAAACATGATGATGCATGCCAAGTAAGAAATGAGTACCTGACTCCAGTTGTCTACATGCAGGGTGATCCACGCATAAAATAGAGACGACTTTATCCAAGTAAGAAATAAACTACCTATATGATGCTCGAGGAAAACGGCCTTAGACGAAGCAATTTCTACATTATAAGAACAATAGTCAGGTAATCAAACTAAGTCCCTGAGTCCCAATCTTGGGAACCACTCGGTGTCCGCCCACTATGGATCCTCCCACGCCTTGTATGTGGTTCCTCACGACACATGGACTCGAATCCTAATTAATCTGAA